>JAABOM020058949.1:0-13334 GCA_011800125.2 Solanum clarkiae
CACTGCTGTATGGGGCGGAGTGTTGGCCAATCAAAACTGTACATGTCCAGAAGATACACGCCGCAGAGATGCGGATGTTGAGATGGATGTGCGGACATTCCAGGAGTGACAAGGTTAGGAACGAGGCGATTAGAGAGAGACTGGAGGTGGCACCGGTGGGCGATAAGATGAGGGAAGCGAGACTGCGATGGTTCGGACATGTGCAGAGAAGGAGTTCCGATGCTCCTGTTAGAAGGTGCGAGAGGCTAGTGGTGGGAGCTACCCGGAGGGGTAGGGGTAGACCGAAGAAGTACTGGGGGGAGGTGATTAGGCAGGACATGGCGGTACTTAACCTCACTGAGGACATGACCTTAGATAGAAAGGAGTGGAGGTCGCGAATTAGAGTAGCAGGCTAAGTTCTGATTCCCCTTTCTCCTTCTTCTTTTCCTTCTTCTCTTCTTCTCTCCCTCTTCCCTCTACCTCTCCTTAGTAGTAGTAGTTTCTGTAATATTTTACCATTAGTATCCCCTTTTATATTCATTGTTTGCCTGTTATGCGGTAGTCTGTCATGTTTACAAATTGTCATATGCTATCAATTGCTAATTACATCTATTGTCCCCCCCTCATCCCCTTTTTGTCAGTTACCTCGCTAGGTATGGCATTCAGAACAACTTTCCTTTCATATGTTACTTACTTTTATTCATATGCTAATCTTTTTGTTCATATGTTATTATCCTTTTACTCATATGCTTTTCACTCACTCTTCTTTTGATCATATCATATCTAGGTATTTCTGCTTATGGGTTTTGAGCTGAGGGTTTTAGGAAACAACCTCTCTATCTCTATGAGGTAGTGGTAAGGTCTGCGTACAATCTACCCTCCCCAGACCCCACTTGTGGGATTTCACTGGGTAAGTTGTTGTTGTATTCTTGGTGAAAGTTGTTGCTCAATTTTTCCTTTTGTTTTAGTGATTTCTTTCTGGTTTGAGGGCTGTAGTCTGAATATAAATTCATGTTATCAACCTAGTTTGAGTTATAAACAGTACCCTATAGTTGCTGCCCTGCTCTTGGGTTCGTTTAACAAGCACATCTCACCGAGATTTCTTAAGCATCATGTTGATTGTAACTTGTGGGCTGTTGTATATGAGCTATTACTTCACATCCTTGATGACTGGTTTGTTACTATTCTGATATTGGTTCATGGCTGGTTGTATGTGTAAATGTTGTTGGAATGATTAGGTTAAGGTTTGAACCGATTTGGGATTGTTATAGTCGAACGGTAGCGAGGGGAAGTAGCGTTATGCTGCCCGTTTTTAGGTTGGATGGAATTGTCATATGTTGTTCTCTGTAGGCTTTTGTAAGGCTATTATGGCATTAAAATAGGTTACACATGAAGTGTACATGCTAACGTGTGTTGGAAAATATGATTATAGGCGTAGAAGTTGGAAGAATACGTTTGGGTTTATAAACACCCACTTGATGCCCGTGTATTGTTTTCTCATGTAACTGAATTGCCAAGGTGTATCTATTGGATATTAATGCTAGTTTTATCACCTATTATGTTGTAGATAACAGTTGAAAGAAGATAAGGTTGTTTTGTAATAGTTAAGAGGTCCGACGACGAGGTATGTAAGGTTATTTGATTTCGTATCATTTGGTATGAAATATAGATCCTTCCTTAGCACATAAAGGCACTTGCCAACTCCGACATGACTATAAATGATGTCTCTATTCCTTGACATGTTCATATGATTCCATACAAGTCACTTTCCAAATCTGGTCACATACATGAATACCAAGATACGTGGTTTCTGTTGCCAAATAAAGTTCACAAGTTGTACCATTTCATATGCATTTCATTGTTTATCCAATGTACTCTTTTATTTGTCATATTGTCTTGCATGAATATCTACATGTCACAAGTTACATATACAGTTTTACAGCTCCAATATTATGGCCTCCAAAAGAATCATCTCAAAGGTAATTGGAAGATAAAGTATACAATTTTTATGGGTGGTAGACCGAGGGGGTTCATTGCGAACCTAGCATAGGTACGATCCTGATACAGTTTACGGGTGGTAGCCTGAGGGGGTTCATTGCGAACCTAGCATGGGGACGATCCCAATACAGTTTTACCACTGATCAGTTGGTCACATGTTACAGCTGTGCACAGATTTTACAGTACAAATTTTACAGTAAAGGTAAAGTGATATAAAGGACATAAAGTACATGATTCCACAGTATAACTAAGGGTGGCCTCTGGTCTTCTACAGATGCATGGTTTCATTAAGATATTACTTTATATACAGTATGTCCTGCCTTACATACCCAGTACATTATCTCGTACTGATGTCCCTTACAGGGGACCTGCATTTCATGCTGCAGGTATAGGTTCAAGTAAATCACCCAGTAGGAGCATAGGATATTCAGTTGTTGTCATTAAGATCCAGGTTTCTTCGGGGCTTTGTATATGTCCAGAGATTATGTTTATATTGTACAGTTAGTCGAGGCGGGGCCTGTCCCGACCCTTTTCAGTTGCTTATGTTTATATTGTACAGTTAGTCGAGGCGGGGCCTGTCCTGACCCTTTTCAGATGTTTCTCTTTATTTAGAGGCTTTGTAGACTATGAAAAGTAAAAGTAAAGTCATGTTTCGTACTTTAGACACTGTGGCCCCAATGACCTAGTCATATGCTTTTCCTTTTGGTTATTATCACTGTTTATCTACTTTAAGGTAGTCTAAAGGTACAAACCCTCATAATACGTATAGTAAGTGCATAGTTACAGGTTAGTTCTCCCGGGCCTTATCGGCAACGAGTGCCAGTCATCCCTAACGGGACTTAGGGCATGACAGTGAGGCCTAGAGGGCCCATAATATAGGTAAGTTCCAAAGTCTCAAGTGTAGAGGTGGTGGTGGTGTGGTAGCTTATGCTATGTGCCCAAAATATGGTAGAGGCCATGATATCCCATGCTTGAGGGGTACTAATGCTTGTTATGGTTGTGGCGAGATGCGTACTATGATGAAGGGGTTTCCTTATAAGTTTAAAAGGGGTGACAGTGGGGTGATTCGTCCTAGATGCCTGAAATGTAGGAGAAGACATGACGGAGCATGTTTGAGGAATATAGGTGCATGCTATGGTTGTGGGGAGGTGGACCACAAGATTGTTGATTATCCACATGTTCAAAAAGGATGTAAGAGGGGCCAACCTCAAGGACAAGGTGGTCAAGTTGATCAAGGTACTCAAGGAGAGGATCAGACGCCCGATGCTATTGCTGGTACGTTGAAGTTTTCTTGGGTTTACTGTGCATGCATCGTTAGGCCCAGTGTGCCACTATTTCTTCTTTATTATTTTGGTTGCTAGTGGGGTGTCTTGTGTGCCTATGTTGTTGTGTGGATTTTTGGTGTCTATCCTTTTGTTAGGTATATTGTTGCTAGAAGGTTTATGGGTGTTGATCTGGGTTTGTATTGCATTAGGTCTTGCTTTGTGGCTTGTTGCAGTTGGTATGGTGAATTTTGATGTGATTATATGGATGAAATAATTGCATGCATGTTGTGTCTTCATGGGTGGTAGAATCTGTAGACCTAGATCCTGAATTCCTCATGAGCCCGTCTTTGAGTGGGATGTTGTTAAGTGATAGGAAGAGAGGTAGGTCCATTTCATGTCTTAAGGTATAATTGGTTTCTAAAGAGTTGCATTTATTATCTTGTGAGAATTAGAGGTGTTGAATCCAAGTTGTTTTGTTTATAGAATTTTTGTTGGTGGTAGATGAGGCTTTGAATGTCCTTTTCGATATTTTGAATTCGGGTAGCGCCTATTGGTTTGACTAGTGCACAAATTATGCCTATAAGTCTCATGGGTAAAATATTTAGTCCCTACTCTAATAGGATCATGGTGGTTTTGGTGATGATATGATAGTTTGTTTTCCCTAGTGAGGTAGTGCATATGAGTCTTTTAAGGGTAGTACTACAAACTTTAAGGAAGAACGTTGGATGATAAATAGGAGAAATGTAGATTTTGGTTGTAAGAGGTTGCCTGCCGAGGTCGTATGGTGTCGGATAATGGTATTAAGGTGGACCGTAGTAAGACGAAGGTGATTGGAGATTGTCCTAGACCTTCGAACCCATCAAAAATTAGAAGCTTAGCGGGCATAGCGGGCTAACACCGGAGGTTGTGAATAGGTTATCTTCTAGTACTTCTTCAATGACATAGTCAACACTAAGTAAGGCCAATGTTGTGACCGACATTTTAAGTAGGGTGATTTGATAGGTCCGGGGGTCGCTATCTCTTGTGTTATTCCTTCATCCTAGTAGGTTTCTTGCATGTTTCCCGGATGGTTGCATGAGTCTACCGTGGCTAGTAGGGGTCTATAAGGGTGGACCTATGTTCTTGTTGCGTAGAGTCTTGTCTGGTGATCTTGGTTGACCCTATCTTTATAGGTTGGAGGTCTCGAGGGAGTTTGGCTACTTGTATAGCAAGCTTCCAATGTGAGTAGAACCCATAAGGTTGTAACATAATGGTTGAAGATAGTTGATCTATTTGGACAACTATAATGGGCTAGTTGCTTCTCCAAGGTTGATTGGAGCTTCGGGCTTTGTCCCTAAAAGGATGAGGGTAGATGATATCCCTAAGTGTCTTTTCAAACTAGGAGTGAGATTATTAGTATTGATAGAGTTGTTTGGTGGACTTATGCACTGGTGGGTGTTATGGGTTTCTTGAATAGTGTCATAATCTCTTCCGTAATATGTTTGTGGTGGTCTCCAGTGATGAGGTATTGATTTGTTTAGAGCTTGTGAATCATTTGGGGGTAGTGTTGCAAGTCTTAGAGGATGAGTGGTTGTTTACTAGATATGATATGTTTGCATTGTGTGTAGCAAGAAGGTTGTTAGAATTCTTTAAGGATTAAGAAATGTGTGCATTGTTTTTCCTGGTAAAACTGATGTTGTGGTTGGTGCTTTAAGAAGGGTGCCTGTGGGTAGTCTAGTGTTGTGGTAATAGTGGTATAGAGATGACTAGTGGAGCCCATAGGTTGGCTAACTAGGGCATTAGGTTGAAGGAAGTTGAAAATGGTTGTATACTATTCTTGACGGTTTCAAATCTTCTTGGGTTACGAGATCTAGTTTAAGCAAGGTCTTGATCCCACCTTAATAGAGTTGGAAGTTTTGGGTGAGAAGATGATGGAGTAGAGGTTGTCTCCCAAGGGGGAGATGGTGGTTATAATACCTAGCGGCTTAGGTGTATTTAAGGTTGACAATTGACTTGAGGATTGTGAGTCCTTATAGAGTGTAGAGGGAGATTGGTAAGGTTGCGTAAGTTTGGGAAATTCCTATGGTAGGAGTATGTTTATCTAGTTTGTTATTCTTCTAGGTTTAGGGGATGCATTGGTGGATCTAGTGCTATAGAACTCTTTGAAATTGAGGGTCATGTGCAGGATAAGTTGACTTAGGAGAAGGTCCCGGTGGAGGGGTGGATTGTTGAGTGAAGATGTTGGCTAATATCGATGTGGTGATGGTCAAAGCCCTGTCGGTAGAGTCGTCCATTCTTATGTGTCTCTCAGAGAGTCGATGCAGGCATGAAGAACCAATATCTGTACCTCTTTTAATCGACTCAAGCTTATGATAACATCTCAAGTCCCTTTTCGATGATTCCAAGTCTTATGTTTCAACACCTATGCCATTCATATGCATTCATGTTTAAGTTGGCGAATTTATAATGATTTTACACTTATGTTGAGATTTTGAAAATGGTGTTTTAAATGTATTTTTGCATCCTTGTTGAGGATGATTTGTTCATGATTACTATGGTCATGTACGTTTCGTTTATATTCGGGGACAAATGTTCCCAAGGGGGAGATATTGAAATGACCCCAAAAAGTGTCCAAATTTGTGCCTCGGAATGCCCAAAATTTTAATTTCTATATATCCTAAAATCTGTTTGTTATTACAATAATCAAACTTCATATTCTTTTTCAGGGGGTCAAAATTAGGGGGACAAGGGTCTAACCCCGATTTAAGAGCGAACAATTAGCAATTGCATAAATTCAAGAATGCAATTTCCAACAGGGTTTACACGACACTGGCGTGACCTGCCAGTGTGTATTTTTGACCATTTTTCTGTTATTTGGGTCCAAGGCTTTGGGTATTGGGCCCAAGGGTTACCATACGTGTTTTTACCTATACATAGACAAATATCACCCTCATATCATCCTAAAAATTCCCCAATACTCACTAAAACGCTTACTCATATTTTCGCTCCCCAAACTCAAGTCCCAAACCCTCATCTGAAGCTAAGGCTCTTCTTCATGGTTCTTCTTTAAGCTTCAAGTCTCCATCTCCAATCTTCACCAAGTTCATCTCCAATCTAAGGTATGTGGGTTTCTTTCATGGGTTCCTTTCACCCATGATACGCAAACCTCTTTTTATTCAATTTGCATCATTTAAAGTTGATTTACAAATGAGACTTGATTATTATGAAATTCACTGCAGACTATGTTAAAACGATGTGAAATTGTGACTATTTAATTATATTTTGAGCTATAAATATTTGGTCTATTGTAAGATTTGAGAAGGAGTTTTGATGTACATTGCTTGAGGGTGTTGCAAGGTATTGATTGATGATTTTACAATGATGTTCTTTTATGATTTCATCTCTAAATTTCATGGTTTTATACTAGCATTACACACCCTCTAAGGGTTTGATAAAATGTCCGGATGTGGTTTCTTGAGGAGTTGAAGGTCTAAAGCATTAGATATGATATGAATGACTATATGATGATAAAATGAGCTTATGAATATGATATACTCTATACAAAGTGTTGCATTAAACATACCCGATCCGGGGGGACAAGAGTCTGGTAACCAAGCTGGGGATTTGTACTCATCGACTATGTTAGGGGTTTCTACTTCGCCACCATGGTGATAAGGTGTTATTATCATCAACCATGTGAGGGGTTTGTACCACACAACCACCAATGGGTTTGTACCTTGAATAGCTAGCTTGGTCTCTTCTACACATATGATATCTTATGTGAGTATGAGTTACTTGAGCATTAATCGTAAATGCCATATTGTTATATTATGTCTATTGCTTCATATTATGCATTTTGATTATGATGCCTAGCTATTGTTAGACTGCATCATACATATTTTAGTACATTCAGACATATTAAGGTATACTCTATGCCTACATGATATCACCATGTAGGATCCGGTGCCCAAGCTGATCATCCTCCTCCTCTACATGGCTATTTCGCTACTACTTAAGCTAGTTGGCGAGTCCTCCACTTTGGCTACCTTAGTCTATGTTTCTCTTATTATGTAATGAGACACTATTCTTTAGTTTTTATCCTAACTTGTGAGGGTAAGCCTAGTTGCGTTGTCTTAGCCCCCGCTCTTATCTATGTAGTAGAGGTGTTTTTGGACATGCTATATATCTATGATATGAGCCTTTACTCATTTGTCTCTTGATTTTGATATTTTGCAAGCTTTTTCCCTTAGTCCCAATTCCCCCTGTTTATGTCTCTTGTGTTGTTTTACATTGCTTCCACGACCAAGGATGTATGTATGCTATGAGGCTTGTTTGGGGTTCCTTCGAGTTACCCATTCGTCGGTCACATCTAGGCCCTAGATTAGGGTTGTTAAAATGATGAAAAAACTTACTTTTACCTAAAATTGCATGACATAAAGTTGATTACTCTGGGTCTTGCTTAATATGAATTTCATTGCACACTATGTTGAGATTTCATAAAAGTATGATTGTTTAAGCGTGTTTTGAGCTATGAATCTAAGATTTATTGTGAGATTTGGTGAAGGGTTTTGATGTATATTGTTTGAGGGTATTACTAATTTTCTATTGATAGTTTTACACTAAATTTTCTAGCATGATTTCACTCTTGACTTGCATGATTTACACTAGCATTACACACCCGCCAAGTGTTTGATAAAATGTCTGGATTATGATTCTTTAGTTGATAAAGGCCTAATGCATGCTATATGAGTTGAGTTACTTTATAATTATGAAAGTATATTTTATATGTGTTAATTTTATGATAAGCCTCTATAGTGTTGTATGTTGACCATATCCTTGTTTAGGGTTTGATTCCTTGACCACTTTGATGGAATAAAGATATCCATTAACCTTGTTGAGGGGTTGATACCTTGACCACTTTTATAGAGGGTGTGAAGTCCATTAACCTTGTTGAGGGGTTGATACCTTGACCAATATGATGGAGGGTGTGAAGTCTATTAACCTTTTTGAGGGGTTGATACCTTGACCACTGTGATGGAGGGTGCGAAGTCCATTAACCTTGTCGTGGGGTTGATACCTTGACCACTATGATGGAGGATGCGAAGTCCATTAACCTTGTTGAGGGGTTGAAATCTTGACCACTATGATAGACGGTGTGAAGTCCACTAATCTTGTTAAGGGATTGATATCTTGACCACTATGATGGAGGGTGTGAAGTCTATCTACCGATTTAGGGGTATATACCATGATCACCCTACCCTCCAAAGGGGTGCTAAGCATTAGATTCCGAGTACTTGTATACTTGGTCAATGATGATGGTCTCTTCTTACATATATAATATGTTTGATATAAATATGTTTTACTTCAAGCATCATTCATACATGTCATATTGTAATTATGCTATTCAGTGACTATGATATCCATTTTTCTTATGTTGCCTATCTATTGTTGCATTGCATCCTACATACTTAGTATATTTAAATGTACTAATGCATACTTTATGCCTGCATGATATTATTATGTAGGAACTGGAGCTCCATTTGATCATTTTCCTCCTCCGCATGGCTAGTATGATATCTCTTAATATAGTTGGTGAGTCCTCCATTTTTGGGACATTGGTCTATGTTCTTATGCAATGTATTGCTACTCTCTTTCTTCATTGTATAATTTGGCTATGAGGGTGAGCCCGTTTGCTTGTCTTGGCCCCCGCTCTTATCTATATATTAGATGTGTTGTTGGACATGTTATGTATCTATGCTATGAACTTTGATTCTCTCTTGACTCTTGTTGATTACGATATGAAAGATGTCCCTTAGCCCCGGTTATCTCTATTTACTATCTTTTGTTGTCATTTTACTTGCTTCCGCGATAAAGGATGCGTAATGATATGCTAAGAGGCTTGTTTGGGGTCCCTTAGGGTTCCCCATTTGCTAGTCATGTCTAGGCCATAGTCTTGGGTCGTGACATCGGGGATTTGTAGAAGTGATTTGACCCTAGAGACTTTTTGTTAAAAGTTGCATAGTTCATTTGCAAAAGTCGGAGTACAAATGAGCCCGAAAAAGCAAAAAAGGGACTAAAGTGTTAAGGAGGAGGATGAGTGATATGGAAACACTAGGTTGTGCCACGTGGTGCAACCTGCCAATGTCATATGGCACAACCTGGTGCTTGAGTCTGTAGTAGTTCTATGCAGATGACTTCCATGTTCTGGGTAGGTTGTGGTTGCATTATTGGTACTTTGTTAGCATTGTCATGTTTAGTGAATAAGGACAAGTAACTTGGTTTGGGTTGGATTGCTTGTAGGTTGGACCTAATAGGCACCATCATGACCTAAAAAAGATGGGTCATGACAGAATGGCCCTGTGCAATCAATTTCGTTCACATTAAATTTCTCCTATTCAAGAATACAGGAAAAGGGAAATTCATGTCATCTAGAAATGTGACCTTAAAGTTGGCTCCTGGACAAGTGTTAGACAACTCATATGCATCCTTGTGAAGATTGGGCCAATAATATCCACTTTGAAGAACATTTGAGGTCATTCGGATCCCTCTATAATGGCCTTAGGCTGGAGATGAATGGCATTCTTCCAATATGGCCTCCGTGGATGAATTTGGAACACACCTTTAAATCATATCATCGCCAAACTCTTCAAAGAGATAAGACTCATCCCAAAAGTATTTTTTCACATGGAACAAAAACTTCTTCATTGGTGATGGTTAGGAAACTCCAGCACAATCCAACATACCAAGTAGTTGGCCAAATTAGCATACCAACACAAAGTTGTTGTTGTCACCTTCATACAACATCATCCAGGAAACTATCAAAGATATCCCTCTCCTTATTACAAGAGTTATGTGTCTCAAAACGGGATAAGTGGTCAGCCACTTGGTTTTCATATCCATTTCAATCTTTTAGTTCAAAATCAAACTCTTATAGCATCTACATACACCTAATAAGTCTTTTCTTGGAATTCTTCTTGAAATACCCCTCATATGCTTCAGAATGCTCCATAATCGTAATTTCCATATATCTTAAAAATCATGCGTGATTTCGAAAATTCGACTTCATATTCTTAATTAAGGGAAAAGATTGAGTGGGAAATAGGTAAAACTCAGATTTTAGAAGAGCTGTAGCAAAAATAATTTTCACTAATTAACAATTTCTAAAGAGCCTGCGCGCCTAAGCCACGACTTGCTTAAGATGCACAACAGTGTTAACTATTGAGGCCCGCCTTGTCTGCATCGCGCCTGCGGCGCGAACCAGTGCAACATTTTCCCCTATTTTCCATATTTCATCTAAGGGAATTGGGGTAATGACCCAATTCCATTTAAATGTAAATTCCTCCATACTTAGTCATTTTTCAACTCTAGAACTCACAAAACGCTTTCTGAACATCTTTAACACATTACCAAAACCTCCAATCAAATTCAAGGATCTCAAGAACAACTTTGGGTATCAAGGACCCAACCTAAGCTTCAAGTCTCCTTCAAGTTTACTCCAAGAAATTTCCAAGATTAGTTATGTGGGTCATCATCCAT
Source organism: Solanum clarkiae (assembly GCA_011800125.2). Taxonomy (NCBI): domain Eukaryota; kingdom Viridiplantae; phylum Streptophyta; class Magnoliopsida; order Solanales; family Solanaceae; genus Solanum; species Solanum clarkiae. Next base: position 10,758 of record JAABOM020058949.1, read on the forward strand.
GGGTCCTTTCACCAATGGAGCCTAGCCTTCTCATTTTATGAAAATTTCATGATTTCAAGTGGTATTACTTATGGGTATCTTATATTATGAATCATGATCATAAATTATATTGTGTTTTATCAAGTATTGATTTATTATGCATGAATATCAATTTTAATTTCATTTGACGAGTTGATTTATGTCTATTGAAGTTATGCATGATGTGAACTATGAAAACTATAAATTATTGTGAATTTCGAGATGAATTTCAAGATACCCAAATGAGTGTTTACTAAAATATTAGTGGGATGATTTGAACTGATTTTACTCCTCCTTTTTATACTATTGAGTTGCATGATTTTGAACAAGTATCATAAATCCACCATGTGTTTGATGAAATTATGTGACAAGAATTTATAAGTTGTTGATGAACTATTGCATGATTTACAAGTCAAGTGATCTCATGATACTTGTGGGCTTACTAGCATGTATTAAATTCATGAAAAGTATCTATCATGTTACAAGTTACAAAGTTGAGCCCTATTTCAAGATTTTACCCTCTAGTCAGCCATTCATGTCAAGTTGAGGGATCAAGCATGATTGTTATTTTTACCCTTATGTTCAAGTTAAGCTCACTAGTAGAGGTCAAGCATGCGAATGAGCTACTCATTTCATGTTATGATTAAAGTTATGATCATTTTAAGTATTTTGTGGGATTAGACTTAGCACCTTTTCAGGCTTAAGATGGGGGCTCGACTCAAGGGGTCCTTATATAAAGTCGTTAGTCTCTAAACTATGTGCCACCATATGATTATATTATTACCCTAAATGGGCTTTACTAGTGGGTCCATCTAGTTCATGTTATCATGTGTGGTTTACCTTGGCAAGTAGACCATACCTTACCGAGGGGATTTCTTGCCTTATTACCTTTCCTAGGGGGTTTCATTCCTTGGATTCCAAGTAGTAGTTGGTCTATGTTGGTTAAGGACTCCTCCCACATAGGTATGATATATTATGCAAGTTGAATGCTTTACATGCATGTTTTATTACAAGCACTATATGTATGCATGTTTAATATTATCGCTTACGTCTTTGTTGCATTGTACCCTGCATACTTAGTATATTCCAAGTACTAATGAATACTATATGATCATATGATATTACTATGTAGGAACCGTAGTTCCTATCGACCATCTTCCTTCACGTGGATAGTTCGGTTCTTGAAGAAAGTTTTGGTGAATCCTCAACTCTGAGGATAAATATCTATTTTGTTCATGCTATATTGAGACTCCTTCTTCATGTTAGATACTTATTATTATGAGCATGAGCCTAGGAAGTGTCTTGACCCTCACTCCATTTTTAAGTAGAGATGTTGTTGCACACTATGTTTGTATATGCTTATGTTCATGACTACTCTTATGTTTTATGATTATGAAAAATTTCCCTTAGTCTCACTTCCCTTTTGAATAATTGACTCTCATTATTGTTTTGTTTTGCTTTCGCAACTAAGGTTGTGTACATGATATGCGAAGAGGCTTGTTTGAGCTGTCCTGGACTTCCCATTCGCCATGTCACGTCTATGCCCTAGGCTTGGGTCATGACAAGCTTGGTATCAGAGAACTAGGTTGCTAATAGTCCTCGAAAATCCAAGACACCGCATTAAGTAGAGTCTTATTCATGGTTGTGAACCGCGCCACAACTATGAATAGAAGGCTATAAGGCGTTTTAGGAAATATTCCACTTTTTCATGATCTATATTGTGCTTTAGGTGCTGAAATAAGGATTTTCCCTCTAATGAATGTTGTTTTGCTCTTCTAGATCATGCCGCTACCAAGAGAAAGACTAAGGAAAGCTAGTACACTAAAGGAACAACCGGTCCCCCTTGCACTTCATGCTCCTCAAGATGGAGGGCTAGCCCAAGATATCAAATTCGTGCATGATATCAAAAATCAAACTTCATATTCATAATCTGGGAAACAATTGAGTGGGAGATGGGTATAACCACGAATATAGAGCAACTGTATCAAAATTTCATTTTCCAACGTCGATGAAAAATAGTGGCGATCCGCGCCCATGGTGCGACGCGGCTAGGGCGCGAATTAGTGTCTTTTGTTTTCAATTTTTCCTGTTTCGATCCAAGGCCTTGGGGTATTAGTCTTAAGCCTTCTTATGAGTAAAAACACTTATACTTAGTCATTTTAAACTCCATATCATTCAAGACATTCCCAAAAAACCCCTCTAAAACTTAGGCAAATATTTCATCTAAAATCAAGTGTAGCAAAGACATTCCGGATCTCAAGAAATTCGCTCAAGCTTCAAGGTCTCATTCAAATTTTCATCAAGGAAATCTCCAAATTTGAGGTATGTGGGTTTCAACCATTGGAACTTTTTACCCATGGTGTCCAACCTTTCATTTATATAAATTGCATGTTTTCAATTTGATTTATTATCACAACCCAAGCCTAGGGCCTAGACGTGACCGGCAAATAGGGAAATCGAAGGAACTCCAAACAAGCCTCGTAGCATATCATTACACATCCTTGGTCGCGGAAGTAATGCAAAACAATGTAAGAAACATAAATAAGGGGAATTGGGACT
>JAABOM020058950.1:0-13334 GCA_011800125.2 Solanum clarkiae
CGGCTAAAAATTGAGTTAGTCAAGTTTCTTTGTCCACGATCTCTTTCATCGATCGCACCCAAAGAAAGGGATAGCTGTTGACACCCAATTTTTACCCTTCATGGTGTCAAATTAGTCATCGAACTTTATTTATATTTTTTAATAATTTTTAGACTATTATTTCAAAAAAAAATTAATTAATTATTTAATGCGGGCGTGTGTACTCCACGTGCCCCTAATTTTCATTTTTTCCCCTTTCTTTTTCATTTCAGATTTCCCCAGAACCCATATTCCCCTTTTCTTCTTCGTCGTGCCAGCGGCGCCGCAGCCCTTTTCCATCAAGCGACACGGTAGCGCCTCCTCCCTCACCATTTCACCCTTTCCCCTTCGCTGCAGACCCAACGCTCACCCGACAAAATCCAGATCGCACCAACATTATCACAACGTTCACCCAACACATGCGCCGCCTACCCTTTCCCCTTCTCCCATGCCTTCTCCATTTCCCCAAAACCCTCTCCCCTTCCCCGACACATTCCCTTTCCCCAGATCATTTTTCCCTCTCCCCAAACCCTTTTCCCCTTCCCGATTCCCCTTCCCTTTTTTCCTATTCCTTGCCAACGAGAAATCCAAAAATCCTCCTATATAGCTGATTTTCTTCGAGAAAGAAGAACAGAGAGAGCCATAGAGGAACCTCGAAAAACCTAGCAATAGAGAAGGCGGAAAAAATCAAAGAAGTCACGGTCGTCGTCGAAAATTCCCTGAAATCTAAGGCAGCGATCAAAAATACAGAGGAAAATCCTAGGTTTTGATTCGACATTCAGTAATTTCCAGAAACAATCGAGCAAAAGATTCGAGTCGCAGTTCGAATTGAAGTTCTTGGTGGTGTGAGCTCGTCTTTCGCAAGGCTCGTCGTCTCAGTCGCTGCTCCGATAAAGGTAGCATCCCAACCTTATTTTCATCTTAGTTGAATATGCTTTCACTGGAATTTTTTGTTTAATCTAGTTTGTTGGTTACTCTTAGAATGTTCGTAGAGTGTGTGGTGTTCTAGTTTTGTTTATTGGTTGATATTCCCTATTCTGCTTCTGATTCGCAAAGACTAGTATTTGCAGCGTGTCGTTATTGTTCTGTCCCCCGATTCATAAACATGCTATGAAGTCTAAACCTTGTTATAATTGTCGAAAATATTGTTGTTGTTTGTAAAGTTGCTAAAAATATTTTTGTCAGTTTGCTGAGAATATTGTTGTTGCCATCCTTGCCCACTGTTTTGCTCAAAATATGTTATAAGTTCAAATCTCAGCTTGTCATAGCTCGATTGATGACGGCTTAATCTATTATAATGTTGTCTGTTCACTCTCTATTGAATATAACCCACTAACATGATATTCAGTCGGATTTTGCATGTGCTTGTGTCTGAAAGTTTGAGTTTTAGGTCATCTATAATGATACATTTCTCTATCACGTTGAAAAATGCCAAAGAGTATTAAAAGCATGCTCTTGTTTATTCATCCTTTTTTTGATAAGATTCAACTGCTACGAGTTAATAAAGTTGTGTTGAATAACTGCAATTTTTGATTTTTTTTTAGTCTTGAAATTGTTATAATGGTTCCCTTCCTCTTCTTCTATTCTTAAATTTCTAGTCATATTATTTGTCGTTTGTCATCGTTCTTAATTTTCATTCTTGAACTATTATCTGTTCTTGCATAAACATGCTTCATTCACTTAACATATCAAGCTCATATTCAGCCATTTCAAGTCAGTTTTGGTCTATGGTTAAACATAAAAATGAGTTCTGACTTCATAGTTTACTGTCAGATTCTGCTTTTCCTCTTTTCTGTTGTTTTATAATCTCTTAAAAGTTTAGGTATTTAGGTCGCAAATGATCGCATTGAGTTCATGAATTTCCAATCTCTGATTTTTCGTGCTGTTATCTCTATGTTTATCTCTTAGCGTATGAAATCTTACCTGTGTTTTCCTTTTCCTGGAAGTGTTGTTTTCATTCATGTGAGATAGAAGTCAGATGAGAGTTTGCTATCATATTATGCATCAACATATAACTATACATTATTGATCCAAGTGCGAGTCTGAAATATTCTCATATGATGCAGTTAAATGCTGTATGTTCACATGCAGATTGTTTGTTTGTGGTGATGCCTGTCATGTTTTGTGCTATTTGCTTATAAATTATTCCAACATAGTCTGAGATAGTATGCAAAGTTGGCTGAATAAACTTCCATTTATGTGTTTATCTATTCCTGTGACCTTTATGACTTGCCAAACTCAGTGATTTACTCGAAGTTGTTTCACTTCAATGATCCTCAATATTCATCCAGGTTCATCTGTATCTCATATTAATCCTTGATCTTATTTCTTTGCATGAACAATGCCCCAAGCTCATTTTGGACTCCTCATTCTGCATTTCATGGGCCATGAAGGTCTAACCTCCCTTTTTGAATCAGCCCAATTCATAGGAAAGAAGCAATCTACAGGCCTTAGAAGCAAAAAATTAATATATATACACTGTTATACAGTGTATATACAGTAGTGTATACAGTCAGAAAAAAGGGGCCAAAAGCCCTTTTTTTTAGCAGAAAGCAGCAAGTATAGCCCAGGAAATAATGTACAGGTTTTGAGGAGCACGGAAAATAGTGTATATGCACTGATATACATATACATTCATATACAGTGTACATACAGCCATATATATCACAGGAAAATGGGCAAAAGCCCAAAGAGGCTTGGCAGGCCCAAACATGTAGAAATAGGACAGGTGTTCGAAAAGTTGGGCTTGTCAAGCCCAATATTGTTTATTTTGATTTATTGTATATTTATGTGTTTGTGATATTTGTCTAACTCTAACCCTTCTTACTTTCTAACGTGATTAAATTCTCCGGCACTTAAATCATTTATGTTATATTCGTATAATTTCGTTCTTTTTTTAAAATGTTTGGCATAAAAAATAAGAAAAGGTTTTTTTATATATAAATAAATCAAAGGTTTCTAAAAAGAAAAGGTAAAGGTTTATATGTCTTTCTTTTGTTTAAGAAATTTACAAGAATTAAAAGCAAAGAGGTAGATTTTTTTTTTTAAATAAACAAGTTAGTAAAAATGACAAAAGAAAAAAAAGGATAATATTTAGTTTAATTTTTCAAATATAGTTAAGTTTTCAGTCATATCCAGTCAAGTCCTTTAAAAATTAATTAATTTTAAATTAGTCTTTTTAATTTAAAGTTAGTCAGATTCCATAATCGTCAGATAACTGCATTTAGTGGCCATTTCGAGTACGTAAAACCTTCTCGAAGTGGAAATATGAACCTGAACCCTTTTTTTGGATTTAAAAGGATTTTTCTGTTAGATCTTTTTAAATATTGTATTGGTTTCCTAATTATCCTTAAAATTAGGTGGCGACTCTGTTTTTCTTTAAAATTTCAAAAATTGGTTTTTCACTTAAATTAATTGAATTTTAAACTGATTTTTTGTTTTTTTTTTCAAAACAAAATCCATTTTTCAGCATAACAACTAATTCTTTCATTTTTTTTATATTTTGATGTTTCATAAATACTTTTTTACTTTAACAAACTTAAAAATGAAAGTTTTATTTTTAAATTAAATAAGAAGAGAGTTTCATTTTAAATACATATAATATTATCATGGAAATGCACACATAAAAATATTTAAGCTAAATAAGATGAAAGATTTATTTAAAAAATGAATATTGAACAACTAAAGCTTGGAATGAAAATACAAGAAAAAACTAATAAAGTGAAGAGTATTTTTGTAAACAAACAATATATTCTTAAAATTTATGCAATAATCCAAACATTCAATAAGAAATAATCTATGTATAACATATCTCTGCATAACTAATCTCAACATAACTTATCACATCATAACTTACCCCATCATAACTTATATTCAAACTAAACGATTCCTAAAAAAGATCTCTATTCTCTATTTATAGAGAGGTGATTTGAGTAGTTCTCTAAATTTAGAGAACTACTATATATTCGTCATCATCTCTATTTCATCTTTTAATTATTTTAATATTTTTTATATTATATAAACTATTATGTAACACCCAATAAAATTACCAAAATATCCTTAGAATGGAGACGTGCGTGCAACGCATCTTCCAAAGCTTGGATGAAAAGTTCTAGACCAGATTTGTGATCAACACAAAAAATCGAGTTAGAAAGTGGTATCAACGCGATTTAAGAGCAACCGGGTTGAAAAATATTTTTCGCAAAATTGACCAGAACAGTAAGGGTACGCGACAGGGCCGAGACGCGGACCTATCGCGGACCCAAAACGGTGAGGGTACAAGACAGCTCCGCGACACGGACCCATCGCAGACCCATACTTATATATTTTCTCAAATTTTCAAAGAGATTGAATTTTCAAAATTTCATAGGTGCGCGACAGGTCCGCATCGCGGACCTGTTATCTCGACCTGTTCCACCAAAGTTTAAAATTTTAAATCTTCTGAGGGGCATTCCGGAATTTTTCCAACCTCTCATAAACTTGAAACACGATCCATTTAGGTTGTTCTTATGAGTAAATAGGGTCAAAAACCCAATTCTAAGTCCGTCACAACACTTGAAAGTTCGGGCTTGAGAGAGAAGAAAGAAGAATGTGAGATTGGAGAATTCAAGGAGAATTCTTGACGGGTGATTTGATGAGCTTCATTCTAGGTATGTAAGGATAAACGAAAGCATGAGATTGTTCTCTCATATGCCCCATAGATGGTCTTAGATGAGAGTTGAAGGTTCTTGAGTCTAAATGTATGATTCTTGACTATTTTCTTGAGAAATCATATTTACTACATGTATTTTCGTATGTTGATGATCATCACAAACTTGTTTTCTTGAATTGAATGTTTTACATGAATTATTGCATAAACCCTACTTATTATTTCTTAAATATTGCATGAAAAAAGATAGGGATTGAGTTTAGAGCCTTGATTAAGAATGTTGATAGAGATTGTGATTGTGATATGAGAATGATGATGAGTTAATAGAACTTGATATTCCTATGAGTTTCCATAAATGAACTCTAATGATTTGTCTATTCAATTATTCTATAATGATTGCTCAAATCCTTGAGCTGTTGATTGATGAGATGATTAGAGTCTCTTTGAGACTGATTGAATGATGAGAGCCTTAATAAGACTGAGTTGAGATGAGTCAATTGAGATGTATTGACTGGATGGATTGCTTTATGAGCATTGACTCATGGGGGGAGTATCGAGCACCAAGGGAGTAAGAGTAATACCAACTCGTACTCGTCAAACTACGTACCCAAGCGTAGGTGAGGATTAGAACCATTACGTCTCATTGTGGTTCCCTCTAGATAGAGTCCCTGATACAATAGAGGACTTAACATTAACGGATAGCTGGGGTCCCTAGTGGATTTGATTTCTCCCCTACCTGGAAAGTATGGGATGGGTGTGGTAACATCGATGGCTTGTTGTACGATCACTGGGTCATAATTGATTATTGTTGGACAAGAGAAACTCCCAGAAAGTTTCTACCTCGAGTACTCTGAGTCGAGATGTGATGTGATGAAAAGTGATGTGATGAGATAAGTTGAGATGAGTCCTTCTGAGATAAGTCTGATTAATTGATGAGTTGATTGGTTAATGAGTCACTTGTCTACTCTTTATTCTTTTCTTAGATAGATATTTGACATAATAATTGGTTTCCATATTGAGTTGATTGTTATTTCTATATTGTTCTACCTGTTTTAATTTCAGTCAGCTATTTTATATTCCAGTACATTCCAAGTACTGACGTCCCCTTTTGGAATGCATCATATTATGATGTAGATTCACAGGATAGAGGTTATCAGCAAGCGAATCGTTGAGGATCTTTGAGCATTCAGCAGATCGGTGAGCCTCCCCTATTTCAGAGGATTCATTACATTATTTTCATCATGCTTTAGAATTAGATTTGCTTATCTTTTTATTTTGATTGAGATATCCATGGGCCTGTCATTGACAACACCTAATAGTGATAGAGGGTTCATACACTAAAGTCAGATGTTGATGTTGGAACTTGTGAGCTAGTTTCTTTCTACTAGCCTTTCATTATATTATTATTTGAGACTAGATGATTAGATGTGCCCATTTATTCCTTATGACATCCGCTGATTTGTAGAATGTGTGAATGGAAGAATGTGATGAGGCTAAGTAGTTCTCTTGGGGACTAGCAATAGTCTTTTGGTGCCGGCCACATCTTGGGTCCCCTCCCGGGGCATGACAAACTTAGTATCAGAGCACGAGTTCAAGTGTCCTAGGGAGTCTATCAAGTCGTGTCTAGTTGAGTCATGTTTATAGGTGTGTTGCCAACCACACTTGATAAACAGGAAGCCATAGCACATTAGGAATTGTTTCCCTTCATCCATGTTCTAAATTGTGCTATAGAGTTATACTCTATGAAAGTTCTATTCTAATTCGTGCTTTGTGCACTGAAGAATTGGATCATGCCTTCCAGAAGAGCCGTCAGAGGTAGAGGAAGTCACGCCCGACAGAATGTCGATCCACCTGAGCCTCAAGGACATGAGGTGCCCGTGGATCAAGTTGTCCCTATTGCGCAACCCCCACAAGATGAGGTCTCCAATGCTGAGCTTCGCCAGTCTATCCAAACCCTAGCCCAAGCTCTCAGAACACATGCTGTGAGACAAGAAGCAGCCCGATAGGGTACTCATGACATTTCTAGAGTCCGGGAATTCTTAAGGATGAATCCGCCTGAGTTCACAGGGTTTGCATCCACTGAGAATCCTGAGAACTATGTGGAGGAGCTTTAGAATGTATTCCAAGTGATGCATGTGGCCGATGTTGACAGAGTGGAGCTGGCTGCTTATCAACTAAAGGGGTGGCTAGATTGTGGTATGACTAGTGGAAGAAGGGTAGAGGGGAGAATGCCCCCACGATGACTTGGAATTTATTCGACGAAGCTTTCTTGGGACATTTCTCCCTAAGGGAGAGGAGAGAAGCGAAGGTGAGGGTGTTCCTGAACTTGAAACTGGGCTCTATGACTGTATAAGAGTATGGGATGAAGTTCACACAATTATCCCACTATGCTCCGGTTATGGTTGCTGACATGAGGGGAAGGATGGGAATGTATGTGGATGGGTTGAATAGAGGGACAAAGAGAGATGGGACGGGAGTTATACTCATAAGTGACATGGATGTTGGGAGATTGATGACCTTTCTGCAACAAGCTGATAAGGAGAGGCTACATGATAAAGAAGAGTTCAAAAGCAAGAGAGCTAAAACATCCAGCCATGAGGTTGGAAAGAAAGGGAATAGGAATCAGTTTCCAGCACCATCATCTTCTAGTGCACTTGCGCCTAGAGTCAGAAGCAAACAGAGGTCCCAGAATATTAAAGCCCGTGGGCCTTAATCACAAGCTAGTGTGGCTCAAGCTTCACAAGGTAAACCACCCTGTGGTACATGTGGTAAGTTGCACATAGGTAGATTTCGTGAAGGGAGTGATGTATGTTTCAAGTGTGGCCAGATAAGCCACTATCAAAGAGAGTGTCCAAAGTGGGTTGACCGGGCTCAATCTTCCGCGTCGGCCCCGCCAGCTAAGGGGAATCAGACAGGCACCACTTCAGGCACAAGCGGAGCTACAAATCGTTTGTATGCCAAAGGAATTCGACATGATCAGAAGAACTCCCTAGATATTATGTTTGGTATGATTCAAGTATTTTCTATTGATTGTTATGTGTTGATGGATCCCAGTGCCACATTATCTTTTGTAACTCCTTATGTGGCCAGTAGATCTGATAGAACCCCTGAGAGTCTTCTTGAACCCTTTGATGTTTCTACTCCCGTGGCTGAGTCTATTTGAGCTAAGAGAGTCTATAGAGCTTATGTAGTGTCCATACATCATGGGGATACTATCATTGATTTGATTGAGTTAGATATTACTAATTTTGATTTGATCCTCGGCATTGATTGGCTCCACGCCTGTTATGCCTCTGTTGATTGTAGAGTCCAAACCGTTAAGTTCTAATTTCCAGATGAATCGGTTCTAGAGTGGAAGGGTGATTCCGTAGCACTTAAAGGAAAGTTTATCTCATACCTTAGAGCCAGAAAGATGATTGCTAAGGGGTGTATCTACCATCTGGTGAGAGTTAAATTTGATGATGTTGAGCCCCTAACTCTTAAGTTAGTTCCAGTTGTGAATGAGTTTCCAGAATATTTCCTGAGGATCTGCCTGGAGTCCCTCCTGATAGGGATATTGATTTTGGCATTGATATTCTTCCTGATACCCAGCCTATCTCAATTTTACCTTATAGGATGGCCCTCACTGAACTGAAAGAATTAAAGAAGAAGCTGAAAGATTTGTTAAATAAGGGCTTCATAAGGCCGAGTGTTTCTCTGTGGGGTGCTCCTATCCTATTCGTGCGAAGGAAAGATGGGTCTCTTAGAATGTGTATTGACTATATAGGTAGCTGAACAAGGTCACCATAAAAAAAAGTATCCTCTCCCAAGGATAAATGACTTATTTGACCAACTTCAGAATGCCTCTTGTTCTCAAAGATAGATCTCCAATCCGGTTACCATCAGCTGAAAGTGAGGGAATGTGACATCTCAAAGATAGCCTTTAGGACTAGATATGACCATTTTGAGTTCTTGGTTATGTCCTTTGGGTTGACGAATGCACCTACAGCCTTTATGGATTTGATGAATATGGTGTTCCGACAGTATTGGACATGTTTGTGATTGTGTTTATTGATGACATTTTGGTGTATTCAAGAGATGAAGAGGAGCGTGTAAATCACCTCAGAATCGTCCTTCAAACCCTTAATGACCATGAGTTATATGCAAAGTTTTCAAAATATGAATTCTAGCTTAAATCTATGGCTTTCCAAGGACATATTATCTCTGGTGATGGTATTCGAGTGGATGTTCAAAAGATTGAAGCGGTTAAGAACTGGCCCAGACCAACTTCTCCAACCGACATAAGGCGTTTCTTGGGGTTGGTAGGCTACTACCGCCAATTTTATTAATGGATTTTCTTCCTTATCTGCACCATTGACAAAGTTGACTTAGAAAAAGGTCAAGTTTCAGTGGTCCGATGAGTGTCAGAAAAGCTTCCAAGAGTTAAAGACTAGACTAAATACTGCACCAGTACTAACCTTGCTGGATGAAACAGAAGATTTTGTGATCTATTATGATGCTTCAAGAGTTGGCTTGGGATGTGTGTTGATGCAAAGAGGGAAGATGATAGCCTATGCTTCCAGACAACTTAAGATTCATGAGAGGAATTATCCAACCTATCATCTTGAGTTGGTGACGGTGGTATTCACACTCAAAATCTGGCGCCACTGCCTGTATGGAGTGCATATGGACGTGTTCACTGACCACAAGAGCTTTCAGTATGTCTTCAGTTAGAAGGAGCTCAACTTACGATAGAGGAGATGGTTAGAGTTGCTCAAGGATTATGACATGAGCATTCTCTACCATCTGGGTAAAGCTAACGTTGTTGCTGATGCTCTTAGCAGGTTGTCAATGGGTAGCATAGCCCATGTGGAGGAAGGAAAGAAGGAGCTAGATAAAGAAGTGCATCGGTAAGCTTGATTAGGAGTACAACCTGAAGAGAATGATGAGGAAGGAGTGAATGTCCAGAATGGGTCTGCTTCATCTTTGGTGGCAGAGGTGAAAGAAAAGCAAGATCGAGATACTATCCTACTCAAATTGAAGGAGGCCATCCACAAACAAAAAGTGATGATCTTTTCCAAAGGGGAAGATAGGGTGTTGAGGTACCAAAGTAGATTGTGTGTCCCAGATGCTAATAGTATACGAGATAGAATCATGGTTGAAGCTCATAGCACTAGGCATTCCATTCATCCTGGCTCTACCAAAATGTACCACGACTTGAGAAAAGTCTACTGGTGGAGTGGAATGAAGCAGGATATTTCTGAATTTATTTGTAAGTGCCTGAACTGTCAGCAAGTGAAAGTCGAGCACCAAAGGCTATGTAAATTAGCTCAAAACTTTGAGATTCCAAAATGAAAGTGGGAGATAATCAATATGGACTTCATTACTTGTCTATCGAGGTCTCGAAAGCAACATGATTTAATATAAGTGATTATGGATAGGATGACTAAATCAGATCACTTCTTAGTAGTTAAGACAACTAACACTGCGGAGGAGTACACCAAGATGTACATCCAAGAGATTGTGAGGTTGCATGGGGTCCCCTTGTCCATCATCTTTGATAGAGGAGCTCAATTCAACTCCCAATTTTGTAGATCGTTTTAGAAAGGATTGGGTACGAAAGTCAATTTGAGTATAACTTTCCATCCACAAGCCGATAGCCAGGCGGAGTGTACAATTCAGACATTAGAATATATGTTGAGAGCCTGCATCCTTGATTTCAAGAGAAATTGGGATGAGCACCTATCGTTGATTGAGTTTGCATTGATAGTTATCATGCAAGTATTCAGATGGCTCACAATGAAGCTTTATATGGGAGGAGATATAGATCACCAATTGGGTGGTTCGAGGTTGGAAAAACGGAGTTGCTTAGGCCTTAACTTGTCCATCAATCAATAGAGAATGTTAAGATCATTAGAGAGTGATTGAAGACTGCGCAAAGTCGCCAGAAATCCTACACCGACGTGAGGAGGAGAGATTTAGAGTTTGAAGTGGATGACTAGGTATATTTGAAAGTGTCACCTCTGAAAGGTGTCATGAGATTTGGGAAGAAGGGTAAATTGAGTCCATGTTATATTAGACCCTATCAGATTGTAAAGAAGATTGGGAAGGTTGCCTACGAATTAGAGTTGCCTTTCGAATTAGATAATAGTCATCTCTGTTTCATGTGTCGATGTTGAAGAAATGCTTGGGAGATGCTAACTTGGTAATCCCTGTGGAGAGCATCGGAGTGAAGGATAGTTTGAACTACAAAGAAATTTCGGTCCAAATCCTTGATCATCAGATTCGCGGACTGAGAACCAAAGAAATAGCTTCAATCAAAGTCCTGTGGAGGAATCAATTCGTTGAGGAGGCCACATGGGAAGCTGAGGAAGAGATGAAAGCAAAATATTTTTATATATTCGTGCTAATGGATGAGAATGTTGAAGGTAAATTCCTTACCCTTAACCAATTTGATTGTCGTTTCTCGTTGATAGTCTATTCTTGAGTACGAATAGAGATTGTTGATAGAAATGAGGAGGATAGATTGATAGATTGAAAGTTGAGAGGAGTTTCGAATCTATTCGTGCCTTGATATCTACCCTTACTCATCATTCGAGGATGAATAATCCCAAGGGGGAGATGATGCAACACCCTGTAAAATTATCAAAATACTCCTAGAATGGAGACGTCCATGCAATACGTCTTCCAAAGCTCAGATGGGAAATTCGAGATCGAATTTACAATCAGTACAAAAAATTGAGTCAGAAAATGGTCTCGACCCAATTTAAGAGCAACCAGGTCAAAAAATAATTCTCGCAAAATTGACCAAAAATAGAAAGGGCACGTGACATCTCCACGACATGGACGCATCAACCTACACTTATATATTTTCTCAAATTTTTGACGAGATTGAATTTTTAAAATTTCATAGGTGCGCGATAGGTCCGTATCGTGGACCTGTTATCCCAACCTGTTCCACCAAAATTTAAAATTTAAAATCTTTTGAAGGCATTTCAGACTTTTTCCAACCCCTCATAAACTTGAAACACAACCCATTTAGGTCGTTTTGATGAGTAAATAGGGTCGAAACCCCATTCTAAGTCCACCTTCACAACACTTGAAATTTAGGGATTGAGAGAGAAGAAAGAAGAATGTGAGATTGGAGAATTCAAGGAGAATTCTTGGTAGGTGATTTAAAGAGCTTTATTCCAGGTATGTAAGGCTAAATTAAAGCATGAGATTGTTCTCTCATGTGCCCCATAGATGGTCTTAGATGAGGGTTGAAGGTTCTTTAGTCTACATCCATGATTCTTGACTATTTTCTTGAGAAATCATATTTACTACATGTATTTTCATATGTTGATGATCATCACAAACTTGTTTTCTTGAATTGAATATTTAACACGAATTATTGCATAAACCCTACTTATTATTTTTTAAAGATTGCATAAAAGAAGATAGGGATTGAGTTTAGAGCCTTGATTGAGAATGTTGACAGAGATTGTGATTATGATGTGAGAATGATAATGAGTTGATAGAACTTGATGTCCTATGAGTTTCTATAAATGAACTCTAATGATTTGTCTATATGATTGTTCCGTAATGATTTCTCAAATCCTTGAGCTGTTGATTGAGCTATTGATTAATGAGATGATTAGAGTCTCTTTGAGACTGATTGAATGATGAGAGCCTTCATAAGTCTGAGTTGAGATGATTCAATTGAGATGTATTGACTGAATGGATTATTTTATGAGCATTGAGTCATAAGAAAAGTATTGAGCACCGAAAGAGTAAGAGTTAGATCAACTCGTACTCGTCAAACTATGTAGCCAAGCGTAGGTAAAGATTAGAAACATTACGTCTCATTATGGTTCCCTCTAGATAGCGTCCTTGAAACAGTAGAGGACTTAAATTTAACGGATAGCAGGGGTATCTAGTAGATTTGATTCGTCCCCTACCTGGCAAATATGGGACGGCTGTGGCAACAATGACGGCTTATTGTACGATCACTGGCTCAAAAGTAATTGTTATTGGATACGAGAAACTCCCAGTCGAGATATGATGAGATGAGAAGTGATGTGATGAGATGAGTTGAGATGAGTCCTTCTAAGATGAGTTTTATTGATTGATGAGTATATTGGTTGATGGTTCACCTGTCTACTCTTATTTTTCCTTAGATAGATATTTGACATATTGATTGGTTTCCATATTAAGTTGATTGTTATTTCTATGTTGTTCAACCTGTTTTGGTTTCACTCAGCTATTTTACATTTCAGTACATTCCAAGTACTGACGTCCCCTTTTGGACTGCATCGTATTATGATGTAGATACGCAGGAAAGAAGTCATCATTAGGCGAATCATTGAGGATCTTCGAGCATTCAGCAGATTGATGAGCCTCCCCTACTTCGGAGGATTCATTACATTATTTTCATCATGATTTAGAGTTAGATTTGCTTATATTTTTATTTTGTTTGAGATAGTCATGAGTCTGTAATTGGCACCACCTGCTAGTGATAGAGGCTTCATAGAGTAGAGTCAGATGTTAATGTTGGAACTTGTGAGCTAGTTTCTTTCTACTAGCCTGTCACGACCCCACCCCGCGGCCGTGACTTACGCCGATTAGGCGTTCATACCAAAACTTAAATCATAAAGTTCCTTAAACTTAATTTCCAGACTCTACCGAAAATCCGGCAGAGTTTCCTCTG
>JAABOM020058951.1:0-13333 GCA_011800125.2 Solanum clarkiae
TTAAAAATGTTAAAAATATAAATAAAGTCCCCGTAAAATATTTTGACACCGTGGAGGGTAAAAATTGGGTGTCAACAGTAGGTAAAAAAAATATTTTATATAAATTAGACAAACATTATGGTGGCAATGATAGGCATAAAGAAAAATAAGATAGACTAGAGAAGAGTTGAGAAGAAATAATTAAGTAAAATATGATATATTTTTAACTCGCCAAAAATAGAAAAGCACAAAAATCGAGAATTATAATAAAAGATTAGCAGATAATTAAGCAGTTGATTTTTCTTTCTCGTGAGAGAGCAAGTTGTCGCCCGGAATACCTTATTTGCCCTCTTGCATGTGTACTTATATTATTAAAATACTTGTTAATATTTCTCTTTTTAAAGTACTTTTATATTTTATATTTTTTATATGTCACTTAAAAGATTATATCATATATATTATTATTGTTGTAAATTTTATGAGGAGGAGTGGAGGTAAGAGAGTGGGATGATGCAGGGTGAAGGTGAAAATGATGTTGGAGGATAGAACACACATAATTATTATGAAAAATTAGTCATATAACTTGTTTTTCTTGAATGTATCATTTTTGTTTTTTGGACAATGAATAGTGAATAAGTAGGCATTTAATCATAGGTGTCTTGTATTTTTTATTTTATTTGAAATTTATAAAATTGAAGTTGAAGATAAATTATATTTGATTATATTTTTCACAAAAAATATTTTAAAAAATGAAGATATTTAAATTTACTTAATATTGAAAGTAAAAATAAATTTAAAAATTAAAATATAATTTTAAGTTGAATTTAAATTTTTTTTATGATTTTTAAATTTTAAAATAATATTAAAAATTATCCTTAAAAATAATATAATTATTATGATCAAACAGGTCTAAATCACTCTTTTTTCACTTTTCTCTTTCCTTTTCTTGATGTTTTTCTAAAGCTCAATGTTGGTGTCTTCCTTCTCGGACATATTTTGTATGAGAGGGAGTTATTTTTAATGAAAAAAATATTTTTTATCATTGGATTACTAAAAGATATTTTTTATTTAAAAGGGGAAAATAATCTCTCACTTATGAGCAGACTCATTTTCTTTATAACTATTTAATTTGACTCCTAGTTTCGCTTTTAATTTTTATTACTCAAAAAGTCTATCGAAACACTATCTGATTTACAAATATTATTATTAATATGTAATATATATTTAACTTCAAAATTATATTTTTACTAAAAAATCCAAAAAGATACTTCCCATACCATGCATATACACTTAATTTTTCAAAAATAGGAAGAAATTTCGATAGAAATCTTGAGAGTAGAGGAGGAGAAGCTCCAATCGGAGCAAAGATTGAGTCTGTTCTAGGAGCATTTGCCTCTTCTCGACTCTGAAGCCGTTGCAAATATGATGTAACAGATTCAGAACCGCGCATTCGCGGTCTGGAAGAGAGGAAGGAGGCCCTCCTCCAGGAACGAAGGGAATTAACTCGCCCACATAGCTTTGGATTTGTGGGAGAATTGAATTTGTAGGTCACTTGCATTTTTTTTAGTTTTATGATTGTTTTAACGAGAAATATTCATTTTTACAAATAAAAGATATTTAAAAGAAATCATTATCTTTTTTCTATTCAATTTGTACATGGCCAAGAGATCTCATTTTCTTGTTTTTTTTAATCTTGGCAGTCGTTGTATATTTGGTTTCTCTTGTTTTGTTCAGCTATCTTTGGTTTCTTTCTCTTGTTTTCTTCTTGAATTTGTTGGTTCTGTTTGGCAATCACTACCATGTCCTGTTTTGCTTTGTTTGTTACAAGGATGAAGGATGTGACAAAACCAACCAAATGTCGTTATACATATATTGCTATGTATATTTTTCCTTTATCCCTTGTTTTGTATTTAATAATAGTAATAATTTCACCTTGAGAGGGTGATACTAATTCCTTCAAAAACGGATCTTTCTATAACAATGCAACAAGATAATTTCATATATAAATAGGATAAATAAAGAGTTTGTTGTAATGCCAAAAGCTATAATATAATAATGATACAATTTTATTTCATAATTAAATTTATCACGCAAGTATCATGTTCGATCATGACTTTAATCCGAATCAATCCAGTCCCGTCATAGATTTTGCCATAGATATTGGCATTACCTAAAAATCGCAGATAAGGGAAAGATTAGTTTTAAATTTTTCCTATACATGTCATCACCAAGAAATAAGAATGGTTGTTTGGTTTTTATTTTAACTTTGACATGACAGGTAGTTTTTTTATGTATAAATTATACAAATCTCATACTATAAAGTGATAATTTCTTTCTATATCAATTATTTTCTAAATTACTTAAAATCCCCTAAAATTAAGTCATTCGTGATACTTTAGTGGGTGACTGATACTTGTCGGAAAAATAGGAAATTGGCCAGTCAGTTACACAGAAAATGAGCTGAAATTATGGTTATTTTCAGTTTCAGAGTCCAATTAGTTGCCGATCACTACAATTATCTATAATTAATTTCAAATTAAAGCTAACCCATAATTAACTTTCACACAATTATTTCTTTCCTTTTCAAAATTCTCTCTCCTTTTCAAAATTAATTTTCACACAATTATTTCTTTCCTTTTTAATTTTTTTTCATTCTTTGTTCCAATATTTTTCCTAAACTAATTTCGTCTGTTTGATCAGTGAAAATTTTCAATGGATTCTCAAACAACAAGCGACGATTCCAACACTCATCAAGATGAGTCCATTGAAGAAGATTCACAAGATATCATCAAGAATGTAACTTCAACTTCAAATTTCAAAGTCCCAAAACGACATGTAAAAAAGGAAAAAAAGAAAGAGCCCATTACCACTCCCCCTTTGTTGTCGAAAGAGATGGATACAAAAGCAACGATATAGTTGTTGGAGAAAATATTTTGTTCATAAATTTGAATGAAACAATTGTGGTTGAACTGGATGCCGACAAAAGAAGAAAAAAATGTATCTGCCTTTAGTTTTTTTTATGTTGAATAGATATGTCACATGTTTTGATACTTCTATAGTTGTTATTTTGATGTTGAATAGCGATGTTAGTATTTTTTGATACTTTTTCAGTTAGTATTTGCAGTAATCATAAAAATTTCAATCTTTGTTTTTTACAAATATTTTTTAGCAGTTCAATTTATTCACCTCATGATACCTGTATGCAGATATTAAGTAAAATTTTACATGCGTAATACTTGAACCACTCGTCAATGTAAATTCTTGATACTTGCTTTAAACAAGATACCTGACGGCTAAATCAATTTTTTGTTTTGATATCTGATCATTATAAATATATCAGGTATCAAATAGTATATTGTCAGTTGTTTGATACTTGTTTCACTCTTTGTTTAAACCAATAACTTTGTAAATTTAATTTAGGTTTTTTTTTTTAAGAATTCGTTCCAGTTTCTAGATTATTCAATAACACTGAACCTATGTCTTTAACATGAACAAACAAATTGTATATATTCAAGTATCAACATTATAATCCACATGTATGCATCTATTTAATATTCAAACTCTTAGATAACATAAGTTTTACGTTTTTTTGTCTAGTAGATACTTGATACTTAAAACTAGGTGCTTGATCTGGGTTGTTAATACTTGATCAAGAATTTTTCTATTTTTTAGAATGGTACTCATAGTTGAAATCGGAATGGAGATGGTTATGAAGAAATAGATAAAAAAAATGGAAGACATTAGGTTATAGTGGAGCAATTGGAGACTTTTCAATTCCTTTCCTTTTTTGTTTAGTTTGAAAATAATGATAAAAAATTTAAAATTGAAATTAATCATGATTAGGAGACTAAAAAATAGAAAGATGATGTAGATATTGATTAGAATACTTAAAATTAGGAGATAATTAAGGATAGATTAAGAAGGAGAGAGAAATAATAGTGTAGGTATCTACAAGTTGGAGAGAAAGAGTAGAATAAGGGATTTTTGTAATTTTTTAGGATGATAGGGACTATTAAAAATATGGTAAAATATATTGTGTAATTTTTCCTTTTTTCATAGAATAATGTCACATTCTAAGCAATTGTTCGTGGAGAAAAAATATCGTGAAATTGTGTACAAGTTGTATGCGGATATGAATGTTGATTGCAAGTAGCCGGAGTTAAGTGAAACTATATATAATCACTAGCTATATTTTGAATTCTCATTCAAATCACAAATATGAATAATGTATTATAAAATGGATGTCCATATAAATATGTTCTATGGTTTTTATGTTCAATTTTTACAAAGTTTTAGTTGTTTTATTTGTTCTTTTTCAATATTTTAGTACTTAATTAAATTATAGTTTTCTTTGTTATGGCTATATAAAATATATCAAATTGAAAAA
Source organism: Solanum clarkiae (assembly GCA_011800125.2). NCBI lineage: Eukaryota > Viridiplantae > Streptophyta > Magnoliopsida > Solanales > Solanaceae > Solanum > Solanum clarkiae. The sequence goes on from JAABOM020058951.1 coordinate 4,367, forward strand.
GAAAATGTTTTGAAAATATTTTAACAAAATCTCTCTCGAATTAATTCAGGTTGCATTTTAATCCAATACGGTTGTGATGGGTTGAACTAATGATAACCCGCCCAAACTTCAACGGGTTGGATGGGTTGGGCTTAATTTTGCCACCCCTATATTTGAAACGCCTCCCCCCCAAAAAAAATGCCAAAAAATGTGCCCAGGAAATATTCATAATCGTAATTTCTATATATATCTCAAAATTCATGCGTGATATCAAAAATCCGACTTGATATTCGTGATTAGGGGGCAAAATTGAGTGGGAAATGGGTATAATCCCGATTTTTGAGCAACCGTATCAAAATTTTATTTTCTCAAAAATTTCTTATCCAGAATCGATCCGTACCCTTGGCGCGACGCGGCCAGGGCGCGAACCTGTGTAATGTTGCTCTCCAAGTTGGGTCCGCATTGCGGACCTGTACATTTTGTTGCCCGTTTTTTTAGTTCGGTCCAAGGCTTTGAGGCCTTGGGCCTAAGCCTTGCTATGCATAGAAACACCTATACGTAGTCATTTTTCAACCTCATATCATTCAAGGCATTCCCCAAAACCCTCTGTAACACTTAAATAAATATTTCAGCCAAAATTCAAGTGTCCCAATCTCATTTCGGATCTAAGGATTTCATTCAAGCTTCAAGCTCTCATTCTAATATTCATCAAGGGAATCTCCAAAGTTGAGGTATGTGGGCTTCATTTTTTTTTTTTTTTACCGTTGGGTCCTTTCACCCATGGTTCCCAACCTTCCTTATTACACAAATTACATGCTTTTGAGTTAATTTACTTATGGGTACTCTTACTATGAATATGATTATAAGCTATGTTGGAGTTTTCATTTAATGTGGACTGTTTAAGCATGTTTTGAGCTATGAATCTATATTCTATGATGAGATTTGATGAAGGGTTTTAATGTATCTTGCATTAGGGTGATACCAAGTGTTGGTGGGTTGATTTACATTAAATTTTCTCATATGATTTCACTCTTGAATTGCATGATTTTGAACTAGCATTACACACCCACCAAGTGTTTGATAAAATGTCCTGTTAAATATTTTTCAGTTATTGAAGGTTTATCACATAGCTTATGAGTTACGTGACTTTATGACGATGAATGTATATATGTGTTGATTTTATGAATAGTATCTATAGTGTTACAAGTTGACCACACCTCGTTCGGGGGGTGGTTTTGAACTAGCATTACACACCCACCAAGTGTTTGATAAAATGTCCTGTTAAATATTTTTGAGTTATTGAAGGTTTATCACATAGCTTATGAGTTACGTGACTTTATGACGATGAATGTATATATGTGTTGATTTTATGAATAGTATCTATAGTGTTACAAGTTGACCACGCCTCGTTCGGGGGGTGGTAGGCCCGAACAATCATATTCGTGATTAGGGGGCAAAATTGTGTGGGAAATGGGTATAATCCTATTTTTGAGCAACCGTATCAAAATTTCATTTTTCCAAAAATTTCTTATCCAGAATCGATCCGTACCCTTGGCGCGATGCGGCCAGGGCGCGAACCTGTGTAATGTTGCTCTCCGCGTTGGGTCCGCGTCGCGGACCTGTACATTTTGTTGCCCCTTTTTTTAGTTCGGTCCAAGGCTTTGAGGCCTTGGGCCTAAGCCTTGATATGCATAGAAACACCTATATTTAGTCATTTTTCAACCTTATATCATTCAAGGCATTCCCCAAAACCCTCTGTAACACTTAAATAAATATTTCACCCAAAATTCAAGTGTCCCAATCTCATTCCGGATCTAAGGATTTCATTCAAGCTTCAAGCTCTCATTCTAATATTCATCAAGGGAATCTCCAAAGTTGAGGTATGTGGGCTTCAACCGTTAGGTCCTTTCACTCATGGTTCCCAACCTTCCTTATTACACAAATTACATGTTTTTGAGTTGATTTACTTATGGGTACTCTTACTATGAATATGATTATAAGCTATATTGGAGTTTTCATTTAATGTGGACTATTTAAGCATGTTTTGAGCTATGAATCTATATTCTATGATGAGATTTGATGAAGAGTTTTAATGTATCTTGCATTAGGGTGATACCAAGTGTTGGTGGGTGGATTTACATTAAGTTTTCTCATATGATTTCACTCTTGAATTGCATGATTTTGAACTAGCATTACACACCCACCAAGTATTTGATAAAATATCCTGTTAAAAGTTTTTGAGTTATTGAAGGTCTATCGCATGGCTTATGAGTTACATGACTTTATGTCGATGAATGTGTATATGTGTTGATTTTATGAATAGTATCTATAGTGTTACAAGTTGATCACCCCTTGTTTGGGGGGTGGTAGGCCCAAACAACCATATTAGTGAATTTGTACCTCAATAGCCTCGCTCGGGGGTAGTAGGCCCGTGCAACCATGTTAAGGGGTTTGTACCTCAATTGCCTCGCTCGGGGGGTAGTAGGCCCGTGCAACCAAGTTGGGGGGTTTGTACCTCAATCGCTTCGCTCGGGGGGTGATAGGCTTGTGCAATCATGTTGGGGGGTTTGTACCTCGATTGCCTCGTCAAAGGGGTGGTAGACCTTGGTCTCTATATGATGGTCTCTTCCTACACATGTAATATGTTCTATATAAGCATGTTTTACTTCAAGCAACATTCATGCATACCATATTGTTACTATGCTCATCCATTACCTATATTTACACATTTTACTTATGTTGCCAATCTCTTGTTGCATTGCATTCTACATACTTGGTACATTCAAATGTACTAACGCATACTCTATGCCTACATGATATTACCATGTAGGAACCGAAGCTCCACTTGATCATCTTCCTCCTCCACGTGGCTAGTACTATCTTTGAAGCAAGTTTGGTGAGTCCTCAACTCCGAGGACGATGTCTTTTGATCTTATGTTATGCAAAGACTCTCTTTCTTTTATTGTATGTTTTTGACTATGAGGGTGAGCCCGAAAAGATGTCTTGGCCCCCGCTCAATTCTAAGATTAGAGGTGTTGTTGGACAAGTTATGTAATGATGCCTCGAGCTTTGACTCTCTTAACTCTTGTATGTTTTAAGCTATAAAAAACTCCCTTAGCCCTTTTTATCCTTATTTTATGTTCTCTTGTTGATGTTTAATTACTTCTGAGACCAAGGTTTGGTAATGATATGCTAAGAGGCTTGTTTGGGGTCCCTTCGGTTTCCCTGTTCACTGTGTCACGTCTAGACCCTAGGTCCGGGTTGTGACGAAGATGGTATCAGAGCACTAGGTTGTTAATGGTCCTCGGCATCCAACATACCGTGTCGATTAGAGTCTTTTTCATGGTTGTGAAGTGCACCACGACTATGAGTAAGAGGTTATGAGATGTTTTAGGAAATATTTCCATTCGTCTTACTCTATGTCGTGCTATAGAAGTTAAGGTAAGGTTTTCCTCTAACAAATGTCTTTGCTATGCTAGATCATGCATATCCTAAAAGAAAGAAGAGCTCACACTCTCGAAGAACAACCGGCTCATGAAGAGTTCCCGGATGTTATTGCCATGCTAGCTCAAGCCATGGCTAATCCAATCAACCAAGGGGCCCAAGCCCTTTATGCTCCTACTCCGGCATCTAGGGTAAGAGAATTTAATGAAGATGAACCTACCAGAGTTTAATGGGTCTAAAGTGGATGAGGACCCTCAAGAATTAATTAATAAGGTGTACAAAGTGTTATCTATTATAGGTGTGACATCGTAAGAGAAGGCAGAATTGGCGGCTTACCAACTCAAGGGGGGTGGGGGAGGGCTCAAATTTGGTTTATCTAATAGAAAGAGGAGAAGGGGAACAACAATGTGATTCTTTGGGAGGAGTTTAAGGCGGCTTTTCTTTCTTGACCGATTTTTCCCTCTTGAGCTTAGGGAAGCCAAAATAACGGAGTTCATGAATTTGAAGTAAGAGTCTATGAGTGTGAGGGAGTATGCCCTCTAATTCAACTAACTCTCTTAATATGATCCACAAATGGTGGTCGAACCAAGGTCTAGGATGAACAAATTTGTGATGGGCATATCCGATTTGGTTAATAAGGAGTGTCATGCCGCTATGTTGATAGGTGACATGGACTTGTCTCGCCTAATGACATATGCCAAACAATTGGAAGGGGAGGAACTTAGATAAATGAGGTGTGGTGAGGCCAAAAGGGCCCGTTTTGATGGTAAATTCTAAAGTCTCAAAGATAGCCGGTTTCATCAAGGCCAAGAGTCTTCTTATGCTCCTAATAGAAGGTTTACGGATGACAACCCAAGGGTCCAAGATAATGGTGGAGTGGTGCCTAATACTATGTGTCCAAAATGTGGTAAGGGTCAATTTAACCGATGCTTGTGGGATACTAAAGCTTGTTATAGTTGTGGAGGAGTGGGGCATAAGGAGATAGATTGCCCTTGTAGGGCAAGGATGTTTGTCCACAAGGTGCTAATACGGTTCCTAGGGGGAGAGGTGGCCAACAAGGTGGTGCCCCAAGGCACAATCGGTTCTATGCTCTCCAAGAGAGACAAGGGGTAGATAAGGTGCCTGATATCATCATCAATATGTTAAAAGTTTTTTATTTTGATGTGTATGCATTGATAGACCCAGGTGCCACTCTTTCTTTTGTTACTCTTTTTGTTGCCAAAATTTTTTTATGTTAAACCCGAGTTGTTGTGTGAGTCATATGAAGTGTCTACTCCCGTTGGTGAATCTATTGTTGCTAGAAGAGTCATAAAAATTTGTCCCATTTGCATTTTGCATAAAATATTTCCTTATTATTTTGTTGAGTTGGATATGATGGATTTTGATGTCATTCTTGGGATGGATTGGTTGCATGCATACTATGCTTCCACTAATTGTAGAACTCGTGGGGTCAAATTCCAATCCCAAATGAACCCGTTCTTGAGTGGGAGAGTCATGATGTGGTGGTCAAGATAGATTGATTTCTTGCATTAAAGCCCATAAGTTGGTTTCTAAGGGGCGTCTCTATTATCTTATGAGGGTTAGGGATGTTGAGTCCAAGGTCCTTCCTATAGAGTCGGTTCCGGTGGTTAATGAGTTTCTTGATATCTTCCTTAATGATCTTCTCGGTGTTCCTCCCAAAAGAAAAATAGACTTTGGTATTGTTGACACCCAATTTTGGCTTGCCCGTATTTAATTAGCGAAAGATGATCATAACAATAAGATGATATAGATCCTGTCATAACTATGATAATCGGAAACCTCAATCAACAGTAGAAAGTTGAAGCTAAAGTGAATCTGAGATAAGCATAAATCCACTAGTAAGGCAGGTGGCCGTGTATGTGGTGCATAAATCTCTAGGATTCTTACCTGTTTGACTTACTGCTGCTGTTTTCGGACATCCGACTGTCATTTATTTAGTTTTGATATTGAACTTATTGGTACTAAAGATAATTTTATTGCAGATTATTTATCCAGGAATAAGTTACAAGATGCTAATCCATGACAGGTATCCCAAAGGGAGGATCTATTACAAAATGTATTACATGATATTACTAAAATTACAAAATATGGAGCAAAGCATATCCAAGCTTGACAACAGACTTATTCAGCTTGAAAAGATCAAATTAAATGACAGTCGGATGTCCGCAAACAACAACAGCAAGTCAAGTAGGTAAGAATCCCAGAGATTTATGCACCACATACACGACCACCTGCCTTACTTGTGGATTTATGCTTATCTCAGATTCACTTTAGCTTCAACTTTCTATTGTTGATTGAGGTTTCCGATTATCATAGTTATCACAGGATCTATATCATCTTATTATTATGATCATCTTTCTACAGACTTACCTCATAAGAATTTAGCTCCTCATAAGAATTTAGCTAACCATAGATATGGTACCTTATTTTCTTCCATTAGTTTATCTCTAAGTTGATAATTTGTTTGTGAGAGAGGAAGGTTCAGAGAGCAGTTGGGAAGAGAAAGTTTTTCAAGAAATTTTCTTATTTAATTTCCTGATGATTTTTCTTTACATATTAAGCTCTTTATATAGGCAAAGGAAAGGAGTACATGTATGAGTCCGGGTGCTCATTGAGCCCCATCGCCAACTCAAAGATTCCTTCTTATCTCTTTACTTACTTTTGAGCTTACAAAATGACAAACTACTTTAAAAAAAGTAACATTATTTACAGATAATTGACATAAAATAAGTACATATTTAATGACCTCAGCACTTATGTCATATTACATTATTGCTAATTTATGTCTTTGTCTATGTCTTGTCATTGTCTTCTGCTGAGTTATCTTCATTGTCTTCTTTTCCCGTGTCTTCTTCTTCCATCATAGGTAGGTAGATACTGGGTACTTCTTCTTTTTGGTTGCAGTACTTGCAATGGTATAAGTTGTATAATTCCTTTAACTGGTGACATAATAAGGTTTTCGTTTTCTCCGTAAGTTATTTTCTATAATTTCATAGAGCATTGGTGTCTGGATTAGCTTCCCAATTTGCTAGGGTTACAGTCCATTTATGTATTTCTTCAATATCCTTGGTAGCTCTTGCATTTGAATAAACTAGGGAGCTATTTTTGCTGAGATATATTCATTTTTCTCCTTCTTGGTAACTGTTGATTAGTTCTTGAATTATCATTTTGATCATAATAACTCTTTTATTTTGTAGGAATTCTACTATGTCATGTATAGCTAAGTCTGCTTGTCGCTGGACTTCTTCACATATAATATTTCCTGTAATTCCTACTTTTACAGCTGTGATTGGCTGAAATATTTCTTGTGGAATTACTTCACTTGGTGCTGAATAGATCCTGATAAATATTAAATCTGCTTTTGTAATTCTCAAATATTTTTTAATCATTTGGTATAATTCTGGAATATATTGAACATTATCTCCATCTGTTGTATAAACAGCGTGTAATAGTCCATAATTATAGGTGGTTTGGACTAACTTTGGGTTTGCAGTGTTTAAAGCAATAAGTTTATTATATTCTTTGAGTGGTTTGGTATGCCACCCTATCAGTTTATCTGGTAGGTAGTCTGGAGATTGGACATTCTTGTTTAAGTAATTGGCTACTCTTATGAACTGGGTTAGGTAATTATGTACTTTTTGAGCAAAGGAATTTTATATGGGTTTTTTGGTTATATTGTTGTAAGTGTCTATTTAAGGTTTAGGTAGCTCATATATGAAATCTGTCTTTTTTGGTAATAGATTTGGTCTAAACTGGATATTAGTTATTTTATATTTCTTGGTTACCTGACTATTTATCAGAGATGTATCATCAACTTTATTTTTTGCCTTCTCTTCTATAGTATAAGTCCTTTTTTCATAATTTTTTTGGCTAATTTTGATCTGATTAAAATTCTTTTCCATATCTCTTTGTAGGTCTTATTCTACTTTGCTCTTTTTAAGCTGAATAAGTCTGGTGTCAAGCTTGGATATGCTTTGCTCCATATTTTATAATTTTTGTAATATATCATGCAATGCATTTTGTAATAGATCCTCCCTTTGGGGTAACTGTCATGGATTAGTATCTTGTAACTTATTCCTGGATAAATAATCTGTAATAAAATTATCTTTAGTACCAATAAGTTCAATATCAAAATTAAATAAAGATATTTGACTTATCATATTTCTAATATTCTTGGTAGTAATTGATTGATTCTTTAAATCCTTTATCAACCAAAACTTAATTTGGGTATTATCCGTTCTTAATATAAAATGAGTATGTGCTAAATATATTTCATAGTGTAATAAAGCTTTTAGTACACTCAATAATTCTTTCCTATTTATCTCCCATTTTACTTCATTTTCCTTAAATGTTCCTGAATTAAAAGAAGTAATATGTTGTGTATAATCTTGTCACAGCCCAACCTAGGGTCGTGAGCAGTGCCCAGTAGGGGCACTTAGACACATACTAACCCGAACTTCCCACTTTAACCGTTCTAGAGACCTACCGAAATTTCGGCAAAGTTTCCTCTGTTTTAGTGACTAATCTCACCTACAAGTTAAGATCTAACAGCTCCCCAGACAACAATACAACTGTACATAAATATAAATGCGGGCCGACAAGGTCTCCGCTGCGGTCCTGCCGCCTAATAAACATGTCATACATACACAATGCGATCTCGCCAACTGATCGAGTACCAAAATTATACAATACCCCGCGTATCCCAATATCACTCGTATGTCCGTGACCCACTGGTACCCACAAATCACTAGACACCAATACTGAATAGAACACATACATTAATACGTTTACAAAATGGGAAAACACAAGAAGCTACCAAAGCTGGCTCTTGAAGTAAAGGGGCACTGTGGATGAAACTGGAGGTCCTAAGCAGGAGGGTCTCTCAGCTGCTCGTCGGTACCTGCGGGCATGAACGCAGCCCCCCCGAAGGAAGGGGGGTCCGTACAAAAGACGTACCGAATATGTAAAGCAGGAAGTACGTAAAATCGATAGAACTCATAAGCTGGAAGAAAAGGGTAAACATGCATAAATCAAACCTGTTGCAGATATCGAATAAGAATCTTTTCCTTTTTAAAACACAAGATAGTTATGCAGAACGTACGGGAATGATGGCTATCTCAACATTCGCGTCATCCACATTATCACTCCAGAAGTTTAACCCGTAATCTCCGTCACACATAATGCACATAATAGGGTGAGCAAGGGAAGACCGTTGCACTCACATAACATGATGCACCAGTCACATCATCACACCGTCTAAACGAAACTCGACCACTGGGCAAAACCGAGTCCGCCATAGCCAACCGACTTCAGAAATATATATATACATATATAGTAGTACGATAGTAACCGGCCCGAGAACCGGTGAACGATATTATTATTATGTACGGCACGAGTAGAGTCGTGAGAGACATTTGCATAAAAAAATAGTTCCAAAAATTTACATAAAAAAAACAAAGCACTCATTTTGGAATCACAAGTTGGCCACTAATAAGCTTTACCCAATTTATTCAAACTTTCCAT
>JAABOM020058952.1:0-13332 GCA_011800125.2 Solanum clarkiae
AACATAATAAGAAATTACCTAACTATCAGTGAGCTACAAGACTACCACCATCACCATCTAGTACAAGCTAAGAACAACAGAATCAATCTCAATATAAAGAAAGAAAGGGGGGGAAAAAACCCCAACATCGGCCCGTCATTAATCTATATCTATGAAGTCTCTACAACAACTGTCTAAGAAGGTACCATGACAGGCCATGACTACCACAATCAAAGAAAATCACTCAAAGTACTGAAAAGACAAACATGTCCTCCAAAAGCAAGGAAGGACTCACCAAGTCTCTGTTTGGGAATTTGCAAACCTTAACGATTAGCCTGTTGAGGTCCTCTGTCTACAGAATCTGCATCATAAGATGATGCACCACCAAAGGGGCATTAGTATATAGAATATACTATATGTAAAACAGGCTAAAATAAATAATACACAATATTATCAACTCATCAATAACTCATCCTCAACTTAGAATAAGGAACAGAACTCTATCACCTCACTATCCATCAAGACATCACATTATTACCTCAACCTCACAATACTATCAACATGAACCTATCTGGAAGTTTCTATAATTGATAACCACCACCTATGAGCCGATGATGATTCAACGAGATGTTGTTGCCACATTGGTCTAGTACTTTTTCGGGATATGGGACGAGTCTATCGGGGATTCCAAAAGAAGTCTATCAAGCCCTCTGCTGGGCAAAGGAAACATCCACTCTCACAGTCTAATCCTCTCCGACGCTGGCCACGAAGTTAATGAGTGCGAGTAGGACTCACTTTCACCCATTTCGGTGCTAATACTCCTCCTAGGACTCAATATGCTCATAAGTATATCAACTCATCAAGGATTTCCATCACTCAGCCCATACGAGCAAGAACACTCAGCTTATCTCATCATCTATCAACTCAAAGAGTAGGATTATTCCTTCTAAACTAAGGTTCAGTCTCATTAGCCTCTAAGAACACTAATTCAATCAGTTTCAGTCATCAATACCCCTATCTCAGGACTCAGACTCCAACAATCATCAGATCCAGACAATCAAGGCTCTAGACATTACCTCTAAGTTCTTTCTTGAAGTAATTAATAATAGAATCATGCAATTAGGTATACATTCTTTGCAATAATACATGCAAAAAGTAATTACAAGTATGATGATCATCAATTTAATATAATATGCATACATTAAAGATAATTTTCAAGAAATTCACCAAGAACTACTACTTAAGACCCATCAACTATCAATTATCAATCTAATCTATACATTGGGGCACATGGAAGAACAATTTCATGTTATGGGTGGCCTTTACATATCTAGGTTGAAGAGTTCTCAATCTTCCTTCAAAAAATTGAAACCTCACTTGGAACCCTTAAGCTCTTTCTTCTTCTCCTCTTTCATAAAACACGTTTAAACATAGAAAAACACGGGTTTTGAAACCCCTTTGTATGAATTAATACTCTAACACCTTTTGGTACTTAAAATGGGTTGGGAATGACCAAAATACCCTTCCCAATTTTTTTTTTGAAAAAAATTTAAAACTAGTGTACTAGTTCGCGGACCAGTGCATTTTCACTATTTTTCAGAAATTTCAATTCCCGTTGAAAAATTGAAGAAAAACTTAAGTGTGTCTCCGCTCCCCCTCCGCATTGCGCCAGGGAAACGAATCGATACTGTTTTGGAAAGAATTAGCAAAATTTATTTTTTGACCCGGTTGCTCTTAAATTGGGTCAAGATCACTTTCCCACTCAATTTTCTATGCTGATCACAAATTCGGTCTTGGATTTCCAAGCAGAGCTTTGGAAGACGCATTATGCGAATGATTACATTTTAGGGGCGTTTTGATAATTTCACGAGGTGTTACATCATCTCTCCCTTGGGATCATTCGTCCTCGAATGATGAGTAAGGGACGAATAGAAGCACAAGTAACCTCAAAACTCATCTTATTCCTCACTCGGGAACTCTCGAGCTTTCAACTATCCCTCACCTTCTACAATTCTATCTTAGACTCAGGATTGGAATTAGCACATCAACTCTAGAAAGAAATTCCAATAACTCTAAGGATAGGGACATTACCTTCGATATCATCATCATTTTAAATGAATAGGTGCAGGTATTTGAGTTTCATCGCTTCCTCAACTTCCCACGTAGCTTCCTCAACAAATTGGTTTCTCTATAGGACTTTAACGGAGGCTATCTCTTTATTCCTCAGCTTACAGACTTGTCTATCAAGGATATGGAATGGAATTTCTTGATAAGATAGACTATCCTTCACTCCTATACTCTCAATAGGAACTGCTAAGGTCGGATCTCCCAAACACTTCTTTAACATTGACACATGGAACACTGGGTGAACTCTATCTAACTCGGAAGGCAAGCCTAACTCATAAGCAACCTTCCCAATCCTTCTTACAATCTAGTATGGTCCGATCTACCATAGACTCAACTTTCCCTTCTTACCAAACCTTATGACACTCTTCATGGGTAACACCTTCAAGTATACCCAATCATCCACCTCAAAGTCCAAGTCTTTTCTCCTCACGTCTGTGTATGACTTTTGACGGCTCTATGTTGTCTTTAACCTCTCTTTGATGATCTTTACCTTCCCCATGGACTAGTGAGCAAGGTCATGTCCGATCAATCTAGCTTCACCAACCTTAAACCAGCCAATCAGTGATCTACATCTCTCCTGTATAGAGCCTCATAAGGGGCCATCTGAATGCTGGCATGGTAGTTATTATTGTATGCAAACTCAATTAATGGTAGATGGTTGTACCAATTACCCTTGGGGAAAATGATGCAAGCTCTCAACATTTCCTCCAAGGTCTGAATAGTATGCTCTGCGTGCCCATCTGTCTGAGGGTGAAAAATTGTGCTCAAATTCACTTTTGTACCCAAACCCCTCTGGAAAGATCTCCCAAATTTAGAGGTGAATTGAGCTACTCAGTCCGTGATGATAGACAAGGGAACCCCATGCAACCTCACAATCTCACGAATATACAGTTGAGCATACTTCTCAGTAGTATAAGTTGTCTTGACTGCTAAGAAGTGTGCTAATTTCATCATCCTATCAATAATCACCCATATCGAATCATGCTACTTTCGGGATCTTGGTAAGCTAGTGATGAAATCCATGTTGATCGTCTCCCACTTTCATTCTAGAATTTCAAAGTTCTGAGCTAACCCACACGGTCTCTGATGTTCAACCTTAACCTGTTGACAATTGGGGTACTTAGATACAATTCAGCAATGTCTTTCTTCATCTCATTCCACCAATAGACTTCCCTTAAGTCGTGGTACATCTTACTAGAACCGGGGTGAATGGAATATCTAGAGCTATGAGCCTCAACCATGATCCTGTCTCTTACTCCATCAATATCGGGCACACACAATCTACCCTGGTATCTCAATACCCCATCTCCCCCTTTGGAGAAAACCATCATCTTCTGCTTGTGAACTGCTTCTTTCAATTGGAATAAGACAGGGTCTTGGTCATGCTTCTCCTTTACTTCCAACACCAAGGATGAAGCAGAACCATTCTAAACATTGACTTCGCCTTCACTGTTCTCCTCAAGTTGCACTCCTAGTCGAGCCAATCTATGCACTTCTTTAGCTGGTTCTCTCTTTCCTTCCTCCATGTAGGTAGTGCTACCCATAGACATCCTGCTAAGAGCATCAGCAACAATGTTAGCCTTACCTAGCCAGTAGAGGATGCTCCTATCATAGTCCTTGAGCAACTCCAACCATCTCCTCTACCGCAGGTTGAGCTCTTTCTGGCTGAACACGTATTGCAAGCTCTTGTGGTTAGTGAACACGTCCACAGACACTCTTTACAAATAGTGATGCCAAATCTTAAGTGCGTATACCAATGCCACCAACTCGACATCATGAGTCGGGTATTTCTTCTTATGGATCTTAAGTTGTCTAGAAGAATAAGCTATCACCTTCCCTTTCGACACAAGTACACAACCCAATCCCACTCGGGATGCATCACAATATATCATGATATCCCCCATCCTATCTAGCAAGGACAACACCGGTGTTGTAGTTAATCTAGTCTTCAACTCCTGAAAACTCTTTCCACATGCCTCAGACCACTGAAACTTGGCCTTCTTTTGAGTTAACTTAGTTAGTGGGGCTGACAGAGAAAAGAAGCCTTCAACAAATCTGCGATAATAGCCTGCTAAACCCAAGAAGCTCCTTATCTCTGTTGGAGAAGTAGGTCTTGGCCAGTTCTTAACCGCTTCAATTTTCTATGTATCTACCCAAATACCATCTCCTAGAACAACATGGCCTAAGAAAGCCATGGACCTAAGCCAAAACTCATTTTTTGAGAATTTCACATACAACTCATGGTCTTTGAGTATTTGCAAAACCACTCTAAGATGATTAGTATGCTCCTTCTCATCCTTCGAATATATCAGAATATTATCGATAAACACAATCACGAACATATCAAGGTATGGTCTGAATACCCTATTCATCAAATCTATGAAAGCTGCAGGCGCAATTGTTAACCCGAAGGGCATAACGAAGAACTCAAAGTGGTCGTACTGTGTCCTAAAGGTTGTCTTAGGGATATCACTTTCCCTCACTTTTCAGCTGGTGGAAACCCGATCTAGGTCTATCTTGGATAAACAAGTGGACACCCTGCAGTTGGTCAAATAGATCATCTATGCTGGGAAGGGGATATTTGTTCTTTGTAGTGACCCTGTTCAGCTGTCAGTAGTCTATACATATTCTGAGGGACCCATCTTTATTACACACGAATAGGACAGGAGTACCCTATGGTGAGACATTAGGCCTTATGAAACCTTTCTCTAGCAAGTCCTTCAACTGTTCTTTCAATTCTTTAACTCTGCAAGGGCCATCCTATAAGGTGGAATTGAATTGGGTTTGTTCTCGGGAAGAACATCAATCAGGAAACTCATTTACAATTGGGATTGACTCAAGAATAGCAGACTCAACATCATCAGACTTAACTCTCATAAGGTGGTAAATGCAACCTTTGGAGATCAATTTTCTAGCTCTAAGATAAAAGTTGAATTTGCCCTTAGGGGCAGCAGAACTCCATTTACACTTTAAGACAGGATCATTAGGAAACTGAAACTTAACAATCCAGGTTTTATTGTCAACAGAAGCATAATAGGTGTGAAGCCAATCCATGCCCATTATTACATCAAATTAACCATCTCCAACTCTACCAAGTCAGCTAAGGTATCTCTAAAATAAATAGACACTAACAATCTCTGTAAACTCTCTCAGCTAAGATAGACTCGCCAGTAGGAGCAAAAATAGAAAAAGGTTCAAGAAAACACTCTGGAAGAATCCTAAACTTACTAGCCACATAAGGGCTCACAAAAGGCAATGTGGCACCCTGATCAAATAATGCATAACAATCAAAGGAAAAGACTCGAAGCATACCCATGACAATATCTAGTGCAGCCTCCTAATCCTGTTGATCACCCATAGCATAAAGCTGGTTCATCCCGCCTCCAATACCAGTAGTAGCACCTCTCTGTTGATTGCCCGCTGGAGGGGCTGCGGATGACTGTCTTCTGCTGCTCTTCTCGCCTCACCTCCTCTTTGGACACTTAAAATTGAAGTGACCAGCCCATCCATATGAATAACAAACATCCTTGCCCATACAACACTCACCCAGATAAAGCTTACCACACTTTCCACAAGGTAGCTTTTCCCTCATGCCTTGGCCTTGGGTCATCCTAACCTGAGATTGAGCACCTAGAGCCCTGAAATTCTGATAACCATGAGATTTCTCATCATACCTATTTTGATGCATAGGCGCATATGTTGCAGATGGTGCAGGATGGGATAATCTCCTCTGAAAGTAGGACTTGTCACCCTTATTCTATCTTTGCGGGATAGGCTCGTGTCCCGCTAACTTCACTTTTCTGTTCATATGCTTTTCTCTGTCTTTCTTTTTGTCGTCCTCTGTCTACTGCGCATACACATAATTCTAGAGATGTCCATGTGCGGAATCAACAAAGCCACCTTACATTCTTTTTGCACATGTCTTCCCAGACCATACACAAACTTCCTCATCCTCGCCCTCATGTCTTGCACCATATCTAGAGCATATCTTGACAACTTAATGATCTTAAGGCTATACTCTTTCACAGTCATCCCTCCTTGTATTAGATTCACGAACTCATCCACCTTTGCCTCCCTCAACTCTTGAGGAAAGAAGTGGTCAAGGAAGGCGGTCTTAAACTCCTCCCAAGCTGCAGGCTCTACATTCTCACCTCTACTCTCCTCTCCTCCTACTAATTGTACCATACATTAGCAATATCCTTCAGCTAGTAGGAGGTAAGCTCAACTCCCTCAACCTAATCAGCATGCATCGCCTTCAGAACCTTATATATCTCATCAATGAAGTTTTGCAGGTCCTCTTCTAGTTTCTTGTAACGACCCAAAATAAGGCCTAGATGCGACACAATGAATGAGAAAACCGAAGGAACCCTAAACAAGCATCTTATCATATCATACACACATCCTTGGTCACAGAAGCAAAATAGAACAACATAAGAAACATAAACAAAGAAAATTGGGACTAAGGGAAAGAGTTAAACACTTGAATAACATTAATGAGTCAAAGCTCAAGCATAATACATAACTTGTCCAACAACACCTCTAGACATAGAACTTAGCGAGGGCCGAGACAAGCAACCGGGCTCACCCTGATAGTCATAAGTGTTCCAAAATATACAAGATATAGTCTAAACATAAGCATGAAAGAAGATAGATATTGTCCCTGGACATGAGGACTCACCAAAAACTAACTTGAACAATTTGTCTAGCTATGAGAAGAACCAATAGGAGCTCTGGTTCCTACATGGTGATATCATGTAGGCACGGAGTATGCATTAATACATTTGAATGTACTAAGTATGTGGGATGCAATGCAACAAGAGATAGGCAACATAACTAAAATACATAATAATAATAAGCAATGAACATCAAAATAACAATATGATATGCATGAATGATGCGTGAAGTAAAACATGCTTACAATTCATTCCACTCGTATAGATCATAATATATAAGTATGGGAAAAAACCTCAACTGACGTAAAATAAGATAAAGTGAGCTACAACTTGGAATCCCGGTGTCAACCCTACACTGAAAGAAAGGGAGAAGTTACTTGCCAAGGTGAACCTCCTAATGACTAAATGGATCCACTAAGCCTTATGTGAATCGGGTACTCACCTCTAGTTCTTAGACTCGGGTACTCGCCTCAAGCTCTCATATTTAGGGTACTCGCGATCTTAGAGATTTGGGGACTCTCTTCTAATCCCTTTACATATGGTGGCACATAGTTCTAGGACTTGGGGACTTTCCTCTAGTCCGCTCAGTGCTAAGTCAAATTCCATGGAATATATAAGATAATCATACTTTAATAACTTGCAATAAACTTAGAGACATGGAATGAGTAGCTCTTAACATCATTGACCTCAAATGGTGAGCCCATCTTTAAAACATAAGAGTAGATCATCATCAATATTTCCCTTGCATCAACATCATCATCATAGGCTCACAGAGGTAAATTCTTTGAAAAAGGCTTACCTTTACTTGTATAAACATGGATAATTTCATTAATTCATAGCATATTCAATAACCCATACTCATCATAAAGTCATTCAACTCATAAGACATGCATTGGACCTTCAATTCCTCAAGAAATCATAAACGAACATTTTATCAAATACTAGGTGGGTGTGTAGTGCTAGTGTAAAACCATGCAATCCAAGAGTGAAATCATGCAAGAAAACTTGAAGTAAAACAGCCCACCAACACTTGGTAATACCATCATGCAATAGACATTGAAATCCATCATCAAATGTCATAATAGACCATAGTTTAATACCCTAAAGCATGCATAGTCACAATAGACAAACCATCTCATAGTATAATCATGAAATAGGTAGACATGTGTTTCTAATCAATATTTCATTAAAAACCCAACATAATTTGTAATCATAATTCATATTAAGTAATACTCATAAGTAAATTAACTTAAAACATACAATTTCATGAAAAGGAAAGGTTGGACTCTATGGATGAAAGGTACCCATGGATGAAACCCACATACTTTAGACCTTAAATTTCTTAAAATTGAGTTGTGAAAGACTTGAAGTTTGGAAGTGGGTCTTAGAATCCGAAGCGTGCTCTTGAGTTTCCTTGAATTTGTATTGGGGTTTTGATAGAGGCTCTTGAGAGGATTTGAGTGTGTATTTCAATTGTGAGGAGTAAATTTGATCTTTGAGAATCGGGTTAGGTCTTCAGAAGGTGTTAAGATAGCATAGGAATTCCCAAAATACCAAGAGAAATGGCTAAATTTACGAAATTCCATTAATGAGGTGGAATTTTGCAAAAACTCGTATATACCCCTGCACATACAAGTTCTACGAAAAATGGGCATAACTTCTTTATTCGAACTCTAAATAAGGTCAAACCAAGTGTGTTAAAAAGCTAATTCAAAGAGACTTGATATGGTACTCCGTGGGCCACCCAGTTCTTTGTGTGCTAAGAGGTATGATCCTTTAAAGTTGACCCTCTTATCGGTACTTGTGCAAAACTTAGCCAACAAAATTCTTTTGAACTTGGCTTGATGTAGGGGATCGACGATGGTCTTAAATGACATAAATAAGCTTGACTTAGATTTGAATAAGATCTTGAAGCTTGAATGAGTTTCTTGAGACCCGGAAGTGAGTTTAGGACACTTAAAATAGGTGAAATATTTGTCTAAGTGTTTGGGAGAGTATTAAGGAATGTCTTGAATGATATGAGGGTGAAATAAGGCTAAGTATATGCATTTTCACAATGAGAAAGCTTGGGCCCAGGACCCGAAAGCCTTGCACTGTAACACAAAATCTGAGCAAAATTAACACAGGGGACACCATTGGCGCGTTGCGCCAGGGGCGCGAATGCCCACTGTTTTTCACAAACTTGGAAAATTTGGATTTTGCTACGGTTGCTCTAAAATTTGGTTCGGAAGCATTTCCTACTTAAGTTTGCCCCCCGAACAAGAATAAGAAGTCGAATTTTCAAAATAACATACAAATTTTAAGATATATGGAAATTATGATTCCGGGCACTTTCGAGGCACATTTTCGAACACTTTTGAGGGTCGTTTCATTTGGATCCCGTATACACTGGTAGGTTCATCCTCAATAAGTCTCTAAGTATGGTGGCAACTGAGGGTGAGCTAGAACTCGGAGGTTGAGGACCTTGGTTATTACCCTGGGAGGCCACCAACTGAGTCAGTATGGTAACAGTTACCCTTAACTCTGCCTCGGTAGTGGAAGCTGGCTGGGGCTGAGCGGGGGTGCCTGTGGGACCTCAGCAATCCTAGCAGGGCATCCCCGTCTCCTCGTCTCCATTTGAACTGGGCCTTAGGTTGGGCGTTCTCAGCAACTGGGGCTGCAACATCTCTTTGAGCGGTTGATCTCTTCCGTGGCATTTTCTATAAATGCATAAGGCACGAGTTAAATTGGATTTACATAGAGTTAAACTTTATCACAAAAATTCAGATCATCAAAGAAGGGTAACTCTTCCTAATGTCCTATAGCCTCCTACTTATGAAGTGTGGTGCACAACACACCCATAAACAAGACTCTACTAGACATGACTTCTTAGACTCCCTAGGACACTCGAACTTTGTGCTCTGACACTAAGTTTATCACGCCCCGGGAGGGTACCCTAGGTGTAACAGGAACTCGGAGACTATTGTTAGATCCCAAGCGAACCACCTAGTCTCATCGCATTCGTTCATTCAATTCAATAGTGGAAGATATTAAAAAATTAGCTAACTATTAGTGAGCTACAAGACTATCACCATCACCATCTAGTATAAGCTAAGAACAATGGAAACAATCTCAATATAAAGAAAGAAAAGAGGGAAAAGAACCCCAATATCCGCTGTCATCAATCTATGTCTATAAAGCCTCTATAACTACTATCTAAGAAGGTACCATGATAGTACTTGGCTACCACAATCAAAGATATAACTCAAAGTACTGAAAAAAACATGTCCTCTGAAAGCAAGGGAGGACTCACCAAGTCTTTGTCTGAGGATCTGCGAAGCTCAACGATTAGCCTACTGAAGTCCTTTGTCTACAGAATCTGCATCATAAAACAATGTAGCACCAAAAGGGCGTTAGTATGTGGAATGCACTGTATGTAAAATGGGCTAAAATAAACAGTATATAATGTTATCAGCTCATCAATCACTCATCCTCAACTCAAAGTAAGGAACGAAACTCTATCACCTCACTATCCATCAAGACATCAAACTATCACCTCAACCTCAGAGAACTATCAGCATGAACCTCTCTAGAGTTTCTATAACCAACAACCACCACCTATGAGAAGGATGATACAACGAAGAGATGTCGTTGCCACATCCGTCCAGTACCTTGGCGGGGTATGGGATGAGTCTATCAGGGATAAAAAAAAGTCTGTCAAGTCCTTTGCTGGGCAAAGAAAACATCAGCTTTCACGGTCCAATCCTCTCCTACACTGGCCACGTAGTTAATGAGTGCGAATGGGACTCACTCTCACCCATTTAGGTGCTAATACTCCTCACAAGACTCAATATGCTCATAAGTTTATCAACTCGTTAAGGATTTCCATCACTCAGCCCCTACGGGTAAGAACACTCAACTTATCTCATCATCTGTCAACTCAAAAAGTAGGATTACTCCTTCTAAACTAAGGTTCAGTCTCATTAGGCTATAAGAATACTAATTCAATCAGTTTCAGTCATCAATACCCCCATCTCAGGAATCAGACTCTAATAATCATCACATCCAGACAATAAAGGCTCTAGATATTACCCCTATGTTCCTTCTTGAAGTAATTAATAATAGAATCATGCAAATTAGGTATACATTCTTTATAATAATACATGCAAACAGTAATTACAAGTATGATGATCATCAATTTAAGATAGTATGCATAAATTAAAGATAATTTTAAAGAAATTCACCAAGAACTACTACTCAAGACCCATCAACTATCAATTATCAACTTGAACAATTTCATGATCTAGGTAGCCTTTACATACCTGGGTTGGAGAGTTATCAAGATTCCTTCAAAAAATTGAAACCTCACTTGGAACCCTTAAGCTCTTTCTTCTTCTCCTCCCTCAGAAAACATGTTTAGACTTAGAAAAATATGGGTTTTGAAACCCTTTCGTACGAATTAATACTATAAATCACGTTTTTGGGACTAAAAATAGGTCGGGATGACCAAAATATCCTTCCCAAAATTTAAAAGAAAATTTTTAAAACTGGTGTATTGGTCTGCTATGTGCCAGAGGCGCGGACCAGTACATTTTCACTATTTTTTAGAAATTTCAATTCCCGTCGAAAAATTGAAGAAAAACTCAAGTGTGTCTCTGCACCCCCTCCGCATCGTGCCAGGGGCACAGATCAACATTGTTTTGGAAAGAATTAACAAAATTTATTTATAGAACTGGTTGCTCTTAAATCGGGTCGAAGTGACTTTCCCACTCAATTTTCTGCGTTGATCGCAAATCCGATCTCAAATTTTCAATCAAAGCTTTGGAAGACGCGTTATGCGCATGATTACGTTTTAGGAGAGTTCCGATAATTTCACATGGTATTACACTAAAAAAGAGGATATACAAATAAATAATTTTCCTTTCTTCTCTATTCAAGATAATACAATAATACATACTATTATCTTCATCCTAATAATTATCATGTTTCACTTTGCAAAAATTAGATTTATAATTTTCAAAGCTAAATTAGATTAGAATAATTCATTATGTTAAAATTAAAATTTTGATGTTCAAAACTATACTAAAAGTACTATAATTTATAATTTTTCTATATCAATATGATAAAAAATATATCTTCAAATGTTACTCAAGATTGATAACGTTTGATACTAGAAAAAGGAAACTATGACAAGCGAAAAGGAACATGGTGAATAGTTGTTCATATTGATTGTTTTTACTACTAATTTCAAATATGATCGTTTTTTTATGACAATTTTTTTTATAATTGGTAGCTAAATGAGGGCGGAGCTACATAGGCCCAAGGAATTCATTTGAACTTTTTTCAGCAGAAAATATACTATTTATACATACTTAAAATTATATTTTGTATATGTATAGTAAATGTTGAATATCCTTTGTTTCTTGTGTATTTACCTTTAGCGTTTTGAATCCCTTAGTAAAAATTTTGATTCCCCAGCTGTTAAGCTATGAGAGCACACATAATATTAAATTCCTAGATCCACCACTATATAAAATCACTACAATAGAATAACACAGATAAGAAGGTATAGGCAAATAAATCATCCGATATCCCATACCACCAATGGTAAATATACCAAGGAGGTTAGGATCTAGGATTCACTGAGAAAGAATGCTCTAGGGATCAACATCAGGATTGTAACCCAAAATACTAGTTCCATTTCTTAGTGTGTGTCACGACCCGAAAATGGGCATGATGGCACTCGTCTTATCCCACCAAGATAAGTCAGCCTACAACCCGACTATAACATTACAAATGCGGAATTATAATAAAAATGAAAGTTCAATTACGGATAATAAATCAACTTAATGAAAATCCCCCAAAACCTGGTTGTCACGTGCACAAGCTTGTAATGTATTACAATAGATTCGAAAGAAAATACAAGTATCAAATGACATTATCGCTAGAATAGAACAAAATCATAAATAGGAGTAAGAAATCAGCTTGAATGACAAACTGCTACCTCTCGTAATCTCCACAAGAAGCCTCGGACAAGGAAAAATAGAGAGTATCATAATAATCTGGGCTCGGAACCTATAAAACTGTTATAGCAAGGGGAGTGAGTACCAAAGAAACGGTACTCAGCAAGTGAACTAATAAACAGAAAGTTAAGTAGTATAGAATACCGGTACCCCCAACACTCCCACCAAATCCCCACAACTACAACCTAACTCATAACCTTCACAATTACACCATTCGAATATTCTACGATCAAAGCCTATGATAGCCTAATCCTCATTTACCCCACTTTCAAGCCATAGAGAAAATTCTACAATATATCAAGTTCTCGCTAATTCATCAAGTGTCATCAGATAAATACCAAAACTAATCATGTAGAGACATAAACAAGTCAATGATATAATGACTAACCAATCTCAATAGCACTCATATAATCATAACAAGCCAGAGCATTATGGGATGAGATGAATGTCATGAGATGTAATGCAATGCAATGCAATACAATGTCAAATAGCATGATGCATGTCTGTCCTACGATACACATCCGCTGATCATAAACATGCCTCAGTCAGAA
>JAABOM020058953.1:0-13329 GCA_011800125.2 Solanum clarkiae
AAGAAATTCAAAGTGACCATAGCGTGTTCTGAAAGCAATCTTAGGTATATCTTTCTCCTTCACCCTCACTTGGTGATTACCTGATCTCAAATCAATTTTTGAAAAGCATTTGGCACCCTATAACTGATCAAATAAATCATCAATTCTGGGGAGGGGTATTTATTCTTAATTGTCACCCTATTTAATTGTCGATAGTCGATACACATTCTTAAGGTTCCATCCTTTTTGCGTACAAATAACACTGGTGTACCCCAAGGGGACACACTAGGTCTTATAAAACTCTTCTCCAATAAGTCTTTTAACTGCTCTTTTAATTCACGCCATTCTGCCCGGGCCATTCTATATGGAGGGATGGAAATAGGTTGAGTGCCTGGAATTAAGTCAATACCAAAATCTATTTCTCTTTCTGGAGGTAAACCTAGAAGTTCTTCAGAGGAACACATCAAAAAATTCATTCACTACTGGGACTGATTGAAGAGTTGGTGATTCTGCCTCCATATCCCTTACTCTAACTAAATGACATATATACCCCTTAGATATCATCTTTATGGCCTTAAAATAAGAGATAAATTTACTCTTTGGTGCCCCAACATTGCCTTCCCATTCAAGGACTGCCTCATTTGGAAAGTAGAAGCACAATCTCTTAGTTCGGCAATCCACGGTGGCATAGTAAGAAGCTAACCAATCCATACCCATTATAACATCAAATTCCACCATTTCTAGCTCGATAAGGTCAGGCAATGTGTCACAGTCACAAATAGTTACTACACAGTCATAATAAACCCTTCTAGCCATAATAGATTCACCGGTTGGTGTAGACACTTCAAATGATTTGTTCAATAATTTGGGTGTTCTTTTAAGCTTCCCAGCAACTAGTGGAATGATGAATGATAGTGTAGAAACAGGGTCAATTAATGCATATATATTATGTGAAAAGATGGACAATGTACCTATGACCACATCGGGTGAAGCTTTCAAATTTTGCCGACTCCCTAGAGCATAAGTGCGATTCTGGACTCCCCTAGAGCTAGTTGCCCCTCTAACACCTCTACCATGACCCATAGGTGCTTGTTGACTCCTAACTAATGGAGGAACTGATGATGATGATGCAATAGCTGACCCAGTAGATTGTGCTATACCACCCATACGCCTCCTCAGACAATCTCTTATCATATGCCTTGGCGCACCACACCAATAACAAGAGTCTGTCCCAATGCGATATATGCTTGAATGCATTCTTCCACACTGTTTACAAGGCTGCGTAGGGGTGATTTGCCATCCTGCAGAATATCCTGTTGTCCGTGTACCTTATCCCTTACCTCGTTGACCAAACAGATTACTTCTAGACCTTTAAAGTTGTGGCAAGGCACTGGCTGTAGAGTAGGAGGATGATGGCCTAGGCGGTCTATTAAAATACCGAGGCCTAAGCTCACCTTGGGGTGGTATAAACTGCCCTATAGACCTGGTCCTCTTGGATTGCGCCCTTTCTAACTCTTGTGTCCTTCTCCTTTGTGTCTGATCCTCCAATTTCCGTGCAAAAGCTAGCATTATCGCTATATCCATGTCTTTGTTCAAGGAAGCAATAGTACAGTCTCTGACCAGATACATATCCAATCTATCCACATATTGATGAACTCTATCTGCCATAGTAGCAACTACATTAGCAGCATACCTGGCCAGGGAATTAAATTAAAGGCTATACTCCCTCACGCTTATATTCCCTTGTTGGAGGTTCAAGAACTGATCTGCATGGGTCTCTCGGATCTCTAATGGCAAGTAATGGTCAAGAAATGCCTCTTTGAACTCCTTTCAGGTAGTTGGAAGTGCATCTATACCCTTAAATTGCTTCAAGCTTCATACCACCATATAGCCACACCCTTCAACCTATATGTCACTAACTCGACAGCTTCTATACCACTCACATGCATAACATCTAAAGTGCACTGGATCTGATCAATAAAGTCTTGGGCATCTTCATTAGGATCTGACCTAGTGAAGGATGGAGGGTCCAAATTAAGGAAATCACGTATCCTCATATCAGCTGCCCTACTCGCACCACCTGCACCTACGACTGGATCTTCTTGTCTTTGACCTTGGCCAACAATTATACGGGTCAATAGTTGGACTGCATTTCTCAGATCCTGCACGGTAGCATCAATAGGCGGTTCTGGGGGAATTTCACTACTCCCGGGTTCATCAGGAGTTGGAGGAGTTAGAGATGTCTATGATAGAGACTCCTCTTGAACCTCATTTCGTTATCTCACCTGACTGGGTATACCAACCACCACTTCTACTCCCTTCCCTTTACCTTTGTTTTTCCTGGTTTCTGGCATATTTGCTGTACAAAACAATTTAGGGGTTAGACACAATCTACCTATTACACTTAGCTCTATGGCACGATCTAAAGAACGAAAATAAAGTAATAACTCCTAAATTCCACGTAGCCTCCTACTTATAAATGTGGTGCACAACACATCAATAAATAAGATTCTACATAGACACGGCTTTGTAGACTCCCTAGGATGACCCACTCTGATACCACTTCTGTCACTCCCCAAGTCCCATTAAGGCGAACTGGCACCCATTACCAATAAGGCCTGGGAGAACCAACCTGTATCTATGTGCTTTCTATACATATTATAAGGGATTTCTACATTCAACATGCCTTTAAGAAAGTAAACAGTAATAACAAGCCAAAAGGAAATGCATATGGCTAGGCCGTCGGGGCCACGGTGTCTAAAGTACGAGACATGACCACACCTTAATTTACATAGTCTACAAATCCTCTAGATAAGGAAAAGTATCTAATAAGGGTTGGGACAGGCCCCGCCTCGACTAACTGTACAATACAAAAATATAAGCTCTAGACACAAAGTTCCGAAGCAACCTGGAGCTTAGTAACAACAGCTGGATATCATGTACTCCTAGTTAGGAAGATCTACTAGCACCTGTACCTGCAACATGAAATGCAGGTCCCCCGTAAGGGACGTCAGTATGAGATAATGTACTGAATATGTAAGGTAAGAAATACTATATATGAAGTAACAACTCAAATGAAACAACGCACTGGTGTAGGATAAGAGACCACCCCTTAGTTATAATGTGGGATCACGTACTTTATGTTCTTTTTATTACTTTACCTTTATTGTATAATCTGTTCACAGCATGTAATATAAATGACCAGCTGATCAGTGGTAAATCTATATCGGGATCGACCATGGCTAGGCTTTTCTTTCAATCCCTTGGGCTACCTTCCATGATAGAATCGACTCTGGCTAAGTGATTCTTCCACCCTTTGGGTTACCACCCATCAATAAGCAATATACTTTACCTTATCTTTCAATTACTTTTGAGATGATTCTTTTGGTGGTCACAATATTGGAGTTGTAGGGCTGAATATGTAGCATGTGACATGTAGATAATCATACAAGACAATATGAAAATGGAAAGAGTACGTTACACAAATAATGAAATGCGTATGAGATGAAACAACTCGTGAACTATATTTAGCAACAAGAACCCATGTAACTTGGTATCCAAGTATGTATGCAGATTTGAAGGTGACTATGTGTGGAAGCATATGAACATGTGAAAGAGTGGAGATACGGTTAATAGTTGTGTTGGAGTTGGTAAGTGCCTTTATGTGCCAAGGAAGAATCTAGATTTCATACCAAGTAATACGAAATCAAGTAGCCTTACATACCTCGTTGTATGACCTTACTATTACCTCGAGATAAACTTTCCTTCCTCTAAATATTTATCTACAATATATTAGGAAATAAGACTAGTATTAGCAGCAAAGAAACATCTTGGCAGACTAATATCATAAAAACCAACACCCGGGTAGCAAGCCGATAATTAGCGACGCAAACACATTCCTTCAATCTTTTCACTTATAATAATATTTTCTAATACACATTCTCATATACATATCAGGTGCAGCCTGTTTTATTGCCATAACAGTCTTAAAACAACCCACTAAGCACAACACATAACAATTTACACAACATACAAATAAGCGGCATAACGTTACATTCCTTCGTCACATTTTGATGTCAACAATCCCAAACCTGTTTCAACTTTACCCAAACTGTATCCAAAATTTTTACACACAAAACTAGTCTTACCATAGTCCACAAATAGTCCCAAATTAGGTGAAGGTCGTGGAATAACAATTCCAATTATCAGCTCACAAGTTTCTTTTAAGAGCACAATTACGACATTGGGCAACAACTCATTTTTGCGGACTGTAAAAGTGGTGCAGCAATTTAGTTACATCACTAACAAACTATACCTTATTAAAAACATAAGTCTTACTTCATAATTCAGCCAACCAAGAAGAAAAAATCCTCTTAAATAACAAAAAAATTTTACAACAATCCTTAGGACACATGTTGTCCAAATTTCCAGCACCAGCATACAAGCATATACTTCTTGTTTTTACATGAAGAAATCATACTAAATACACAACTATAATTACTTACCTTTTCCCTTCAAGATTCAGGTTTCCTTCAAGAACCCTAGAGGGTTGTATTAGCTGCTTTGTAAAGTGAACTAAAGAGAAGACAAGAGTCTTTAGGAAAGCTGAAAAATTTGCTCCAAAGTGAAACGAATTGAGGAGCTATTTTGACCCCTTTTTAAAGAGTCTCTTGGCCAACTTTCTTTTGACCTTTTGACCTTTTAACCACATAATACCACATATTAATAAGCTGGTGAGGTAGCAGCTTAGCCCTCACACTTGGGCCTAAATGGGTCTCAAAGTTGATGGGCCTTGGCTGCCCATTTTCCAAATTCCTCTTCACTTAGTTTGGGCCCAATTAGCCAAGTGGATTGTGGTGTACTTGGGCCCTTTTTTATTTCATCTTGGTCTAAAAATAAAGTCCATTTATGATGCTAAAACACGGTCTATAGTTACACCCTTAACATGGACTTTATTCATAATTGGACTTGGACAAATTTGACGTCGGGTCTCGTCTCCGTTTAAGCTAGCAAATTTAAGCTAAGCAAGTAGGTGACTCACCTACTAGCTTATTAAGTCCTAAAAGCATCTCAATTCTCTCACCTTGTTTAGGGTCGTGATCTCCTCAATTTGGCAAAAGACATGTATACACTCGACCCTCTTAAGCGTTAGACGCACATATCGTGCTATAACATGAGATTCAAGAACTTTTAAAAATAGGTGCTAATTTTAAAAGCCATAGCATGTTTCATTTGCATAGAACTAGTATTGTAAGATGTGGGGTGTTACAGATTTGGTCACCAAGAAACGCATTTTGAGCCAAGAGTTCTCGCAAGAACTCCAACAATGTAGTGCAATTATGACCAAATGCCTTGCTCAAAAGCGAGAGGATCCCGGTGCATTCACCATCCCATGTACCATTGGTGATGTTGAGTTCGCAAGAGCATTGTGTGACTTAGGAGCGAGCATCAATTTAATGCCTCTTGCTCTATTCAAAAAGCTTAGCCTTGGTACTCCTACCCTGACAAAAATGAGGTTGCTTATGGCGGATCTAACCATTAAAAAACCAAAGGGAATCCTTTTGGATGTGCTTGTTAAAGTTGATAAATTCATCTTTCCGGCAGATTTTGTGATCGTTGACTGCAAAGTTAATTTTAAGGTGTCCATCATCTTGGGGAGCCCATTTCTGGCAACTGGGAGAGCCCTATTGGATATGGATTCAGGTCAACTGTGGTTTAGGGTTAATAATGCAGAGGTCGTGTTTGATATTCGCCAATCCATGAAGCACCTAGATGAGTGCAAGAGTGAGGTATGGACCCTCAATGATAGTTGATGAAGGACGGTGACAAAGTTGAGCCGCGATGTTAAACACGGCGCTTCTTGGGAGGCAACCTAAGCATTTTTTATACTTTTAGACTTATTTTAATTATTTTTGGTTGTTGAGATACTTAGGTAGAAGGTGTGAGTTAATTTTTAGGATTGAAAGACATTGGTGCAGTTGTAATATTTTGGGAATTGGTGTGTTTTGAGATTTGGTTTGTAGGTGAAGATTGAAGAACTGAAGATCTGAAAAATGACACTTGGAGCAGCTTCTACGATCACGCCTACAAGTCGTAGTCCTCACTACGACTCATAGTCATGCATCATAGAGGGAATCAGTGAGTATCAGAAGTTGGCACATACACTACGAGGCAACCTTACGATCCATAGAGTCGTGTATGAGTCGTAAGAGGGGTTCGTAGTCTCAGGTATAATTCCTAAATTTTTATATAAGTGTTGGGTCTGCTGCGAGACTGGGACCTATGAGTCATAAAATAGCCTATGACTCATAGTTAAGGTCTCATAGCCCCGATCTACAGATTTTTAAAATCTGACCCGATTTCATTAAAAAGGGGGTCAAAATAAAATTTGACCCCCAAATTCGTTTTTCAAAACCCTAAGGCAGTGGAAACACTATTCCATCACCCACATCATTTTTTCGATCAAAATCCCAACTACCTACATCATTTTCTAGTGAAGATTTCGGCGAAGGCACTATTTCTAGGGTTTTCGGTGTGGTTTTTGATTTCTTTTGCATTGGTTTACTTCTCCAATCAATCGGTAAGCTCCGTGGTTAAATTTTGCAATCTTTTGTGGTGAGTTTGTTACCCATATAAGTGTGTTCTTTGCTTGATTATGTAAAATCATGCCAGATAGTGATCATTGAACTAGACTTGTAACCTAGGGTTTTATGCTTTGAAGAAGTGAGTTGTGAACCAAATCTTGTTGAAATTCTTGAGTAGGTGCTTGTGAATACGAAATTTGTTATTCATGAGATACATTGTGTGATTGTTTCCCACTTATATTCTAAATTGTTGTCGAAAACTAGAATTTAAGAAGTGAGAATGTGTGTTTACATGCCATAACCTTTGGGATTTGATTGAATTGATATGTATAGGAATTGCATTCCTACGGAATGTTTATCGATGTCAAAAACGAGTTTTGAATGTGTATTGCTTTTGTTGTGGTTGACATAGTATGGAACTGGATTAAAATCTTAGGGATGATGGTTGTCTTGAACTCCTGCTTATAGTATAGAATTGATTATATTCCTAAGTATTTGATGAGTTGTGTGCCAAGAGTGTTGATTGTGTGGTTTGATTTGTTTCTTTGCGAGGGAAAATGTTAGGCACTGCAGATGCCCTTGCAATAAGCTACGAGGCACTCTTACGACTTGTAAGTCCCTATTCGATTCGTAGTAGTCCCTCGTAGCAAGCATCAGTCATTTGTGGCTCCTTCAAGTTTCTCATAGGAGACTCATATACAATTTGTAGTTCCTGCTATGACTCGTAGTGAGGGTCTCACAAGCTTTCCTAAGTTTTTGAAAATGTTTCTGGAATTTGGTATGAGACTGAGACTATGACTCGTAGGTCACCCTACGAGTTATAAGTGTGTCTCGTATCTGGGATTAGAAAGCATTTTTGAAGGCATACTAGTTCTATGAGGGTAGTATACGACTCATAGGTTAACCTATGAGTCGTAATTGCACTCGTATCTGCAAACCTACAGTTGCATCAACGAATGTTTACTTTTTATTTGTTTTTTTCTTGTTTCTTGTTCTTTGATATGTGTTTTAATGGATCAAACATCTTGAACTTATATGTTGTTATTTTGTTGGTTGCACATATAATGCCCCCAAAAGACAAGCAAGCAATCCAAACCTTTTAAAGGAGATTGGTGGATGAGTCATCTGATATAGAGCAATCTGAGGGCTCTGTGAAAGTCCACAGAGTCAGGGTAGACCCTGATGCCATAGACCCCATACTCGGGCACTTGCAGCACGAATGCCCATGGAAGTTAGTAGTTCATCCCAACCTAAAGAAGAGGAACAACAGGGTAACAGGGATGGGTCAGTTAGTAGCTTTCCACAGACGACCCCCTCACACTCTGGTTCCGAGTCAGAGTCCGAGAGCACCTCCTAGCCCCAGCAGGAGGAAGTCCAATCCTAACCCCCAGCCGACTGCAGATGGCGTGTCCTTGGGATGAAAGAAATATATGACCATGCGTTGGAGCCTAAGGGGTATGGCAAGCCGGTCTGCCAATTTCATTAGAAGTCTCGATTGAATGCCTCAAGCTTAGATAGAGTACCTGGATTGGATGCTGGGTTGGATGAGCACGAGCTACAGTGGACCACATAGCAGCTGGGTAAATATGCCCCTTACGTAGTCCATGAGTTCTATGTGACGTACCTTGCTACACTCATCCGAGGGTTGCTGAAGAACAAAAGGCCAATTGAGTAGCCGAGGCTATGGGTGGTGACAGTCTGGGAGAGGAAATTTGATATCTCAGAGGAGACAATCTGACGAGTGTAGTTTGGGCCCACTTATAGAGCGCCTCAGTCTACCACAGAGTACGATAGTCGTATTGATAAAATAAGAAGAGCGGTGACTAGGAAGGTTATTGGGGCCAGGACGGAGTTGCTATAGTGGATAGCCAGTCAAATCTACGAGGAGGGTATCGAGCTGACATGGGTCACAAACCACGCAGATCTTATAGTTAAAGCACACCTCTCATTCTGGGCCAAGTTTTGGTAGTCCATTATCCGTTGACGTATTAGGCAAAGCTTCACTAATAATATGATCACCCTTGAGAGAGTCGTACTGTTGGCCAACATTCTAGCCAGCTATGCTATATATTGGGCTCGGATCATTTCAGAGCGGACTCACGAGGCTGCAGCTCAGATGAACACCTCACTGCTATTTCTAGTTTTGATCTATCGACTATGCAGTATAGCAGGTGTTCCTATTGATCCTCACCGGGACCCTCATGTAGAGGCCACATGCACTATAGATCCCAACCTAATAAAGGCTGATGAGAATCCGGAGGCCTTACCATGAGCAGATCCTCCAACTATCCTAGAGCCATTTCTAGTAGAGCCTCAGATTCCAAGGTCAGCTCCAACTACTACCGACACTACTCCAGCTACTGTAGATAGTACACCATCGATCGAGATTGAGTCTGCACCATCCTCCAATACTCCAGCACCAGCAATATCTTCTTTACAAGTTGACCCTCTTTTCTCTGCTGTTACATTTTAGGCTTTATTACGTAGGGTGGTTGTAGCAGAGGGCAGGCTACAAGAGTTATCAGCACGGGTCTGGCCATTAATTGATCAGACTGTTAGGAACTCTGATGAGAGGATGAGGGCATTTGCTCGACACTTAATTGATGAGAGATTTCGAGCGGGTGGATGCCCGGGTCGATGAGTTTGAGACTAGAGTTCACAAGAGGCTTGATGGAGCGAAACCTGCTGACGCGAGCGCATTTACTAAGGAGTTGGGCAAATTCAAGGCCGACTTATTACAGATGTTGGTAGCCCCTGTCCCAGCCCTAGAGGTAGCACTGATAGATGATGAGGTATTTCATTGGCTTACCGACCGTCTGGACACCTGTGGGAAGAGGCCCCTTGATCAGAGTGATGACCCAGAGTCGACCCCGAAGAAGCTGAGACATGAGGAGGAGCCCATACCTAAGGAGGTTGTGCAAGAGCTGCTTTTGTTGGTGGCTATTCAGAGAGAGCGAACATAGCACACCCCACTTGGAGAGGGTACTTTTGGTACATGTACAAAGGAGAGGTAGCCCCAGGACCCCGCAGATCAGCCCAAGACTAGTGCTTGAGCACCATGATGTTTGACTTCTTTTGACCCCGGTTCTCATTTTGTCATGTTGGATACTTTGTTCTCTTTTTAGACAATCTTTTTATTATATTGGTTTTTGATTGTGTTTAAATATTCTTATATTGGATGTTATTTTTACTTATATTTTGGATGTTACTTTTTGGTTTTTAATGGATATATGTATATATTTCTATGTTATCGTATTTTCTTTTTGTTCTTGTCTTTACTTTGAGGACAAAGTATCCTATTTTGGTGGGGTGTGGGAAGTTATGGATTAAGGTGAACTTTGAGCAGCCTCAAGTCCATAACTTCTCATATATCTTTTTTATCCCAAGGTTTTCTTGTCGTGCTTTTTTTTCCTTGTGGATGTTTACTTTTCAGATGAAGCGGCATGTTTAGGTAGTATAGATAATGGGTAAATTCATAGTAGTGTTATCTATTGGCATATACATAATTTTTAGATTTGTTTTTAATGTTTTCATGAAAAATTTGATACCCTCAAAAATTTTGAGGTTATGATTATTGATGCTTCCATATATTTTTGAGTATTTGGCAATGTTTGTTCTGACATTGTGAAGGTAAGCTAAGACTGAAAGCATGACCTGTGAGTCTATCCTTGATTGTGGATGCAATTGTCATGTGTGTTGTGAGCTTATTTTGCTGCATTCATGCATCTTGTATGGACCTAGAACTGGCCTTGTTACTCTTAAATTGGTTTGGTTATGTGGTGGATATGGAAAGGATCTTAGGCCATTATTCTTTGAGTGAACTTAATTTTAGCCTAAATGACCTACCAGATGAGTGAGTGAATCCCTTATTCCAAAGCTTTGAGCTTATCATGTACTCATTCTTTCTTGATACCTTACTAGCTTAACCTTGTTTAATTCAATACCTTGATATTGGCCCTGGTCTATCCTTCAACATTTGAACCTTGATTGAGGCCAAAGGCCTAATTTCAGGGTGGCTACAATTGGTGGCCCTGGTATAAGGCATAGATATTAAGCACTTCACCTAAGGCTAAAAGCCTAAGTTGAGGGTGGCCCTTATTGTGGTAAAAGTGATAATAATAAGGTGGTTATTTGGGAAATCAAGAAAGAAATGAAAAGGCATGAACCGAGTGAAGAAAGAGAAAAAAAGTGCCTTGAACCGAGAAAAAGTAACAAAAATGAGTTTGAAATCGAGGTACAACTGAAAAAGAGAAAGAAAGCACTCGGGAAAAGTTCAAAACAGGAGAATAGGGGTGGAGTGATTAAAAAGGGGTTGGATTATGAAAGCAAAAAGTGTTGGTAAACATTGTTCAAGGATAGTTTTTAGTCACTATTTGCCCAAAGTACCACACCAAAGTACCCTAAACATATGCTATAAGCCTATAAGTCCTAAAGTGATCCAACTCCACTTTATCACCAGGCCAAAAGATGAGTATATAGGCAAGCCTATAGTGTTAGTCAGTATCTATCGAATTTCAATTGTGAGAATGAGAATGCTTCCTCAGTCTCTAAATTCTAAATGCTTTTGCATGAGTATGAGGGACTTCTTTCCAGTGAGGGCATTTGTACTGCTTGAGTAGCATATGACTATACCAGCGACTGCGGATAGTTGATGCTCCTTAGCTTGTTATAGTTGGATTGCTAGGTATCTCATTATATTCTTGTTTGCTCAATAACTTTGCAACCCTGTTTTGAAAATAGAAGTTGGGTACCTAGATCAGAGGAGTTGATATATATGCCATTAGTATAGCTGCTATGTATTTCTCTTTGTCTGCATAGATTGAGTAGTCGCTTGAGGACAAGCAACAATTCTAAGTTGAGGGTGTTGGTGTGCTGTCAAAATACAATACATTTGGTGCCTGAAACAAAGGATTTTGTGAGTTCTTAAAGCGACTTTTTATTGTTTTGATGTGTTTTTGTGTTAATCTTGCAGAAAAGTTAGGCTGGCATGATTTTGAAGAAAAGTTGTAGATTTTGCTGAATTATAGGCCTTAGGAGCCTACCTATGAGCTGTAGCTCGAGCTACGAGTCGTAGGGTGGTGTCATAACAAGAATTAGAGACCAAAATTCAAAAATCTGCTAAAGTGGAGGTCACCTCTACGAGGCCATCATACGAGTCGTAAGCCTCACTACGACTCAAAGATGGACTCGTAGCAAGAATCAGAGAGCCAAGATGTTGGACCAAAAATTGAAGGCCAAGAATACATGAGGAACATACAAGTCATGTTCAAGCAACAACTCGTACCTATAGGTCATACCAATTCAATCCAAGATGCCAAGAATCTGATACGAGACCCCGACTACGAGTCGTAGTCATCCTAATGAGTTATAACTACGAGACTTTTTAGCTGCCAGCTGTCTTTTCTGTGTAAATTCTAGGATTATTTTGTAAATATTATACTTGTTTAAGTTAGGTTTTTGAGTGGAGAGTTCGACAAGTAGACAACCTACATTTACATTTTGAATCTTTTCTTAGTTTTTTATAGTAGTTTATTGTTCTCTCTTGGAAAACCCATTTTGGGGATTGCAAATCTTGCCTTGTACTCATTGTTGATCAATCAAGCTTGTGGAATTGAAACTTGTGGTGCCATTTTCTTCATTTTTATTGGTAAAGCTCTTATTTATGTCTATCATGTGCATTTTTGTGTGTTTTACCTTATCCATGAGTAGCTAAGCACCCACAACTTGGGGTTGTGAGAACCATATGAAGTTGACTTGAAATAACCTAGGTTTATTGCATTTCTATTATTGGAGTTTTGCATGTATTATCTGTTTCCCTTCATTTTTATTGTTGTTTGGTGGTGGCCAACACCAAACCTCGCCTACTATTACGATCCCGGCCAAGGTAGTGACGAATAGGAAAAGGGAAATAGATGACAAAATTCGATTGATGTGTTCTCGTCTAATCAACCAAGCTTGACCAAGGGGAGGTTGACTGGGATAATAGGTAATGGTTAGTTGGCACGCCATGGTTGTCAACCAAGCGTCATGGTGAAATTCTACCTTCACCTGGGCTAGAAGAACCTAAGTTACCATCCTACATGCAAATCACCAATTGTAGTTATGTTATCTAGGGTAATCGAGTCGACCAACCGTGGGGAATACAATTCCCAAGTTATCCCCAAAATTGAGTGTTTCCTCGCATTTTAGTTAGTAATAGTTTTATTTCGTTTTTGAATCACAACCCCCCCTCCATTTAGAGATTGTAGTCATAAATTCTAGAAATGATTAGTGGCTAAGTCTTGTAATCAAGCCCTGTATTCCCTGTGGATTCGACCCTAACCTCGGTTAGGTTAATCGTTGACAACGATCACTTTCTTAATGGAGCACGAACATCATCAGGATCAGTTTTCCCTTTCCTACAAAATCTCATAACACCTTTCACTAGGATACCTTTAAGAATACCCAATTCCATACTGAAAATTCTAGTCCTCTCCTTCTAGCATCCACATATGATTTGTGATGACTTTGGGCTGTTTCTAGCTGCTGTTGTATTTACCCCAACTTTTTCCACGGCTTGTTGTACTAGATTTGTCCCAAGCAAGGTGGTTTCACCCACTTCAAACCATCCAATTGATGACCTACATTTCCTTCCATACAAAGCTTCATAAGGTGTCATCTTGATACTTGAGTGGTCGCTATTATTATATGCAAATTCAATAAGTGGCAAATGGTCCACCCAACTACCTTTAAAGTCCAATGCACAAGCTCGCAACATATCTTCAAG
>JAABOM020058954.1:0-13329 GCA_011800125.2 Solanum clarkiae
TATATATATATGCACATCTATTCAAGTATAGGAAGTATATATTGATCCCAAGCAAACTACTTGGCCTCATCACATTCATTCAATCAACAACCTCTAGACAATCAGCGGAAGACAAAGGAAAGTAATGGGCACATCTCATCTACTCTCAAAATAATATTATAAATAAAAAGACTATCAGAAAGAAACTAGTTCAACAAGTCTTAACATCAACATTGGACTCTAGTTTATGAAGCCTCTATCACTGTCATATGGTGCCAATGACAGACCCATGGCTACCTCGAGACAAAATAAAACTAACTCAAAAGTCTAACTCTAGTAAACAAGATGAAAATAACTAATGACCCTCAGAAGTAAAGGAGGCTCACCAAATTAGCATAACTGCTCAGATTCTCAACGATGCGCTTGTTGACGATTCCTAATCCTTGTATCTACATTATAAAATGATGTAGCTAAGTGGTGTCAATGTGTGGAATATATGGTATGTAAAATAGGTGAATGAAATAGAAACAGATAGAATAATATGGAACAACATCAACTCAGAATAATAACCAATCAACATGTCAAGTGTTTATCTAAAGCAATGAAATGCCCCAAAAATGCCCGAAAAATGTGTCTCGAAAACGCCCATAATCATAATTTTGGTATATCTAAAAATTCATGCGTGATATCAAAAGTTCGATTTTATATTCGTGATTAGGGGGTAAAATTGAGTGGGAAATGGGTATAACCCCGATTTTAGAGAAACCATAGCGAAAAATAATTTTTTAAAAATTATGATTCCAGAGACGATCCGCGCCTGAGGTGCGACGTGCCAGGGGCTCGGAGAGGTATAATTTTTTTGCTAGTTTTCTTATTTCAGCCCAAGAGCCTTGGGGTCATACCCTCATGCCCTCCAATATGTAAAAATACCTATACTTAGTCATTTTTCAATTTCATATCACTCAAGACACAAAACCCTCTCTAACACTTAGCTAAATATTTCATCCAACTCAAGTGTCCCAAACTCATTTCCGGATCTCAAGAATTTCATTCAACCTTCAAGTTCTCACTCAAATATTCATCAAGAGAGTCCCGGAATTTAAGATATGTGGGTTTCAATCATTGGGTTCTTTCACCCATGGTGCCCAACCTTCCTTTTAAGTAAATTGCATGTTTTCAAGTTGGTTTATCTATGGGTATCTCTCATTATGAAGTTGACAATAAAACTATATTGGGGTTTCATAAAATGTTAACTATTTATGCATGTTTTGAGCTATGAATCTATGATCTATCATGAGAATTGAAAAGGGGTTTCAATAAAGCTTGCATAAGGGTATAACTAAGTG
This sequence comes from Solanum clarkiae, assembly GCA_011800125.2. Lineage (NCBI taxonomy): Eukaryota > Viridiplantae > Streptophyta > Magnoliopsida > Solanales > Solanaceae > Solanum > Solanum clarkiae. The sequence goes on from JAABOM020058954.1 coordinate 1,326, forward strand.
TTGGTGGGTTGATTTACCTTTAGTTTTCTCACATGATTTCACTCTTGAATTGCATGATTTTGAACTATCATTATACACCCGCCAAGTGCTTGATAAAATGTCTGGTTAAGGATTCTTGAGTTATTGATGATCTATTGTACGACTTATGAGTCAAGTGACTTTATGATATTGAAGGAATTGCATGTATGTATCGAATTCATGAAAAGTATCTATAGTATTGCAAGTTGAATACATCTTGTTGAGGGGGTGACATGCCTCAACCATTTTGATGGGGGAGGGGAGGTTTCTATGTCCATCTACCATGTTGAGGGATATATACCTTGACTACTTTGATAGGGGATGTTATGCCCATCTACCATGTTGAGGGATATATACCTTGATCACTTTGATAGGGGGTGTTATGCCCATCCACCATGTTAAGAGGTATATATCTTGGTCACTATGATGTGGTTGATATGCCCATCTACCAATTGAGGGATAGGTAACTCAATCACCTTCTAAGGGGGTGATATGCCTTAGATTCCAAGTAGTAGTTTGCTTGGTCTATGATGGTGATCTCTTACTAGACATGTAATCTATATTCTCAAGTTATATATTTTACAAGCATGTTTTACATTAAGCATTGATCATGCATGCCATATTATTATTATACCTATCCTTTGATTATGACTATGCATTTCAACTATATTGTCTATCTCTTGTTGTATTTGTATCCTACATATTTAGTATATTCAAATGTACTAACACATACTCTATGCCTACATGATGTTACTATATAGGAACCGGAGCTCCTCACAATCATCCTTAACGTGGCTAGTTTTGGCACCTCGAAGATAAGCTTTGGTGAGACCTCAAATTCGAGGATGCTAGCTTTGGTACTCTTTCTTTATTTACTCTTTATGTTGAACTCTAGATATTATGAGGGTGAGCCCGAAAAGTGTCTTGCCCCCCCGTCAAATCTATGTTTAGAGGTGTTGTTGGAATAAATGATGTACTTATGCTTTGAGCTTTGACTCTTTATATGTTATGTTATCAAAGACTTTCCTTAGTCCCTTTATCCTTATTTATACTCTCTTATTGATGTTTAATTTCTTACGCGACCAAGAATGTATAAACGATATGCTAAGAGGCTCGTTTAGGGTGCCTTTGGATTCCCATTCGTTATGTCATGTCTAAGCCCTAGGTTTGGGTCATGAAAAGAACTAGTTATCAGAGCACTAGGTTGTTAATGGTCCTCAGAATCTAACACACTACGTCCATTAGAGTCTTATTAATGGTTGTGAAGTGCACCACAACTATGAGTAAGAGGCTATGAGGCGTTTTAGGAAATGTTTTTCTTCTTCATGATCTATATCGTTCTATAGAAGTTAAAGTAAGGTTTTTACCTAATGAATGTTCTTTGCTAATCTAGATTATGCTAATCCCAAGAGGAAGAAAAGCTTGTAAACCCAAGGAAGAATCATTTCCTCCCGCTCCTCAAGCTCCCCAAGATAAGGGAGTGGCTCATGAAGAATTCCGGGATGCTATTACCATGTTGGCTCATGCTATGGCCAACTAAATCAACCAAAGGATCCAAGCTCCTCATGCTTCCACTTCGGCCTCAAGGGTGAGAGACTTTACTAGAATGAACCCACGGGAGTTCCATGGGTCTAAAGTAGATAAGGATCCTCAAGAATTTATTGATGAAGTGTATAAAGTGTTGTCTATTATGGGAGTTAGATCAGAGGAGAAAGCAAAGTTAGAGGTCTACCAACTCAAGGGGTGGCTCAAATTTAGTTCACCCAATGGAAGGTGGAGAAGGGGAATGATAATGTCATCCTTTGGGAAGAGTTCAAGGCTGCATTCTCAGCTGGTTCTTTCTGATATAGCTAAGGGAGGCCAAAATAATGAAATTTATGAAGCTCAAGCAAGGGTCCATGAGGGTGATGGAGTATGCCCTCAAGTTCAACCAATTCTCAAAGTATGCTTCATAATTCATGGCTGAGCCGAGGTCTAGGATGAATAAGTTTGTATCGGGTGTTTCTGACTTGGTCAATGAAGAGTGTCAAACTGCCATATTGGTAAGTGATATGGATTTGTCCTACCTCATGACATATGTCAAACAATTGGAGAGGGAAAAGCTTAAAAAAAGAAGTGGTAAGGCCAAGAGGGCCCATTTTGAAGGTCGATTCCAAAGTCCCAAGGATGGCCAGTTTCATCAAGGCCAAGGGTCTTCTAATGCTCCTAATAGAAGGTTTGCTAATGACAACCCAAGAGTCCGAGGTGGTGGTGGAGTGGTGCCTAATACTATGTGCCCAAGATGTAATAGAGGCCACAATGACCCATATTTGAAGGACACTAATGCTTGTTATGGTTGTGGTGAAGCGGGACATAAGGTGATGGATTTTTCTCGTAATCTTAACAAGGGTAGAGATGGTCGTCAACAAGGCCAAGTTGCAAATGCGGATCCTAAGGGGAGAGGAGGCCAACAAGGAGGATGCCCCTAGGCAAAATCAATTATATGCTCTCTAAAGGAGACAAGGGATGGATGAGGTGCCCGATGTCATCACAGGTATGTTAAAGGTTTTTGATTTTGATGTGTATGCTTTGATAGGCCTGGGTGCCACTCTTTCGTTTATTACTCCTTTTGTTGCCAAAAAGCTCCATGTTAAACCCGAATTATTTATGAGCCTTATGAAGTGTCTACTCCTATTGGTGCATCCACTGTTACTAGAAGGGTTAATAGAATTGTCCCATTTTTATTTTGCATAAAATCTTGCCTTGTGATTTTGTTGATTTAGATATGGTAGATCTGATGTCATTTTTAGGATGAATTGGTTGCATGCATATTATGCTTCTATTGATTGTAGAACCCATATGGTCAAATTCTAATTTCTTAATGAATCTGTTCTTGAGTGGGAGACACATGATGTGGTGGTCAAGAATAGATTCATTTCTTGCATTAAAGCCCAAAAATTAATTTCTAAGTGGTGTCTCTATCATCTTGTGAGGGTTAGGGATATTGAGTCCAAATTCCTTCCCATAGAGTCGATTTCGGTGGTTAATTAATGCCTCGATGTCTTTCCCGATAAGCTTCTCAGTGTTCCTCCCGAAAGGGAAATAGATTTTGGTATAGACCTCCTTCCTAACACTTAACCCATTTCTATTCCCCCTTACCGTATGACCCTGGGGGAGCTAAAGGAGTTGAAAGAGCAATTGACAGATTTGTTGGAAAAAGGCTTTATAAGGCCTAGTCAATCACTTTAGAGTGCACCATTGTTGTTCGTGAAGAAGAAGGATAGTTCTCTTAGAATGTGTATTGATTACTGGAAACTTAATAGGGTCATAATAAACAATAAGTACCCTCTACCAAGGATTGATGATCTTTTGGACCAACTTCAAGGAGTCTAATCACTTCTCTAAGGTTGATCTTCAGTCTGGATATCACCAAGTGAAAGTGGGGGAGTGTAGCATTCCCAAGACGGTCTTCCAGACTAGGTATGGGCACTTTGAGTTTGTGGTTATTCGGGTTGACCAATGTACTGGCTATCCTCATGGATCTTATGAATAGTGCCTTTAAACCCTATCTTGATTTATTTGTGATGGTTTTTATTGATGATATTTTGATCTATTCCCATAGGGAGAAGGAGCGTGTAGATCACTTGAGGGTGGTTTTGCAAATATTGAGGGACGAGAAGTTGTCTGCTAAATATGAAAAATGTGAGTTTTGTTAAAAGAGGTTTCTTTTCTAGGTCATGTGGTGTCGGCTGATGGCATTAAGGTGGATCCTAAGAAGACGCGAGATGATTAGAAATTGGACTAGACCTTTGACTCCATCGGATATTAGAAGTTTCTTGTGTTTAGCGGGTTATTATCGGAGTTTTGTGAACGGGTTCTCTTTTGTTGCTTCTCCTATGACTAAGAGGACCCAAAAAAGGCAAAATTTGTGTGGACTGATGAATGTGAGAAAAGTTCCCAAACTTTGAAGGATAAGCTTGTCTCCGCTCCTATCTTCTTCCTACCGAAAGGGTTTGTTATATATTGTGATGCCTCGAGAATTGGTTTGGGTTATGTTTGGATGCAAAATGGTAAGGTGATAACATATGCCTCTAGACAACTTAAGGTACATGAAAAGAATTATCCTATCCATGATCTTGAATTGGCCGCCATGGTATTTTCTTTGAAAATTTGGCGTAATTACTTGTATGGGGTTCATGTTGATGTGTTTATCGATCATAAGAGTCTCCAATATGTGTTCACTCAAAAAGATCTTAACTTGAAACAAATAAGGTGGTTAGAGCTCCTTAAAGATTATAATATGAGTGTGCAATATCACCCCAGTAAGGCGAATGTTGTGGCCAATGTTCTAAGTAAGGTGTCTATGGGTAGCCTAGCCCATGTTGGTTATGGTGACAAAGAGGTGGCTAGGGAGGTCCATCGGTTGGCTAGATTGAGGGTTAGGTTGGAAGAGGTCGATAATGGTGGTGTAATTGTTGTTGATGGTTCTAAATCTTCATTGATTGAGGAGGTAAAGGAAAAGCATGATCTTGACCCCACCTTGTTAGAGTTGAAGACCTTGGTGAGAGATGGTAAGGTGGAGGTTTTCTTCCAAGGGGGAGATGTAGCCCTTAGGCACTAAGGTAGGTTGTGTGTTCCTAGTGTTAATGACTTGAGAAGAATATTTTAGATAAGGCTCATTATTTTTCTTATTCTATTTACCCTGGTTCTACACAGATGTATAGAGATTTGAGGGAAGTATTTTGGTGGGGTGGTATGAAGAGAGACCTTACTAAGTTTGTATCAAATTGTCATAATTGCCAACAAGTTAAAGCTGAACATCAAAGATCGGATGGCCTAGCCCAAGATATAGAGATTCCTACTTGGAAGTGGGAGGAAATTGACATGGACTTTATGGTTGAGTTACCTAAGACTAGAAAGTAGTTTGACTCTATTTGGGTTGTGGTCAATAGAATCACAAAATCGGCTCATTTCCTACCGGTTAAGACTACTTATGGTGCCGAAGATTATGCTAAGTTGTACATTCATGATTTGGTTAGATTGTTTGGGGTGCCTTTGTCTATCATATCATATCATGGTGCTCAATTCACTTCTCACTTTTGGAGTTCCTTCCAAAAAGGTCTTGGTACCAAGGTTAAGCTTAGTATGGGCTTTCACCCTCAAACGGATGGTAAAGCCGAAAGAACTATCCAAACTCTTGAGGATATGCTTAGAGCTTGTGTTATGGAGTTTAAAGATAGTTGGGATGAACATCTTCCACTCATTGAGTTTGCTTACAAAAATTGTTATCATTCAAGCATTAGTATGGCTCCTTTTGAGGCTCTCTATGGTAGATGTTGTAGATCCCTGGTTGGATGATTTGAGGTGGGGGAGATAGCTTTTTTGGGTCCGAATTTAGTCATGGAAGCCTTGGAGAAGGTGAGTTTAATAAGGAGAGGTTGAAAACAGTCTAAAGTAGACAAAATTCGTATTTGTTCTCTTGGGCAGCATGTTCTGTAAGCGTAAAACGCATGAGTTAAAAGCAGGATTTCACAAGTTAATTTTATAGCATGATCTCAGATCATAGAAGAAGGGTAACACTTCCTAATGTCCTATATCCTCCTGTTTATAAAGTGTGGTGCACAACACACCTATAAACAAGACTTTATCAGATATGGCTTCATAGACTCCCTAGGACACTTGAACTCTGGGCTCTGATACCAAGTTTTTTCAAGCCCCAAGGGGGTACCCTAGACGTGACTAGCACTCAGAGACTATTGCTAGCCCCCAAGTGGATCACTCAGTCACTTTGCCATCATTCAATCAATTCATTAGCAGAATAGAAATGCTATAACGATAATAAATACTATCCTATCAGTGGCTCATACTATCAATCATTTGTCTATCATAAGGAAATGGAATAGACGAAATCCCAAATGTAAGGAATGAAAGAAAGAAGAAAAAGAACCTCCGCATCAACATCAACATCTATGTCTATGAAGCCTCTATACTATAGTCTGAAACGGTACCATGATAGGCCATGGCTACCAAATATCAAGTAAAATAGACTATCCAACAATAAAAATAAATATCCTTCGAATGTCGGGGAGGACTCACCACTGTCAAAAATAAAGAGCTCTGAACCTCAATGATCGGGTTGCTGAAGTCCTCGGTCTATAGTATCTGCATCATAAAATGATGCAGTGCCAGAGTGGCGTTAGTACATCGAATGTACTGTATGTAAAATGCGCTAAAGAAAAAGAAAACTGATTAATCATCACCCATCCATCACTCAACCTCACCTCAGATATAAAGGACAAGACTCTATCACCTGACTAGCTATCAAACATCAAACATTCATATCACATAGGAGTTCTATCATCATGAAACCTATATGGGATTTTCTATAACCAACAATTACTACCTATGAGCCGGTAGTGATATAACAAAGTGATGTCATTGCAACATCCATCCAGTACTTTACCGGGGTAAATGATGAGTTTGTCAGTGGATCCAAAAGTCTGTCAAGTCCCTTTTCGGGATAAAGGAAACATCCACTTTCATGGTCCAATCCTCTCCTACGCTGGCCACGTAGTTAATGGGTTCGAGTGGGACTCAGTCTTACTTGTTTTGGTGCTAATACTCCTCACAGGACTCAACCTGCTCACAAATCCATCAATCCATCAAGAACTCTCATCACGCAACCTCTACGGGCAAGATTTATCTATCCAATCGAAGGGAATTATACCCATTCAACTCTATCAACAATAATTTCAGCTATCACAGTCACCAACACACTCACCTCAGGACTCAGACTCAGTCAAGCATCACTTTCAGATATTCAAAGCTCTAGACATCCCCCTAAATTCGTTATTCAAGTCTTTACAAAGAGAAATTTTAATGATCAAGTCACAATCACATTGTAATGAAAATATGCTGTAAAAGTAAACATGATGATCATTAAACTTCGATATATAATATAGTTTAAAGAATTAAAACAAAAATTCAAGATACTATCCAAGAATCTAATACTAACATTCAATAATTTCAAGAAAACATGATTCAAAATTTTCTATGTATGATTTTCTCATTCTAACTCTATATTGGCACATGGGAGATTAATCTCATGCTTTTGGGTAGCTTTTACATACCTGGGAATGAAGATTTCTTCAAGAAATTTGAAAGATTCTTGGAACCCTTACTCTTTCTCTCCTCTTCTTCTCGCTAACTTAGCGTAAAAACCTTGAACAAAATTGGTTTAAAACCCTTTTCGTACAAATATTCATTTAAAAATTGACCTGGAGATAATGCTTTTGGGTAGCCTTTACATACCTAGGAATAAAGATTTCTTCAAGAAATTTGAAAGATTCTTGGAACCCTTTCTTTTTCTCTCCTCTTCTTCTCTCTGACTTAGCGTAAAAATCTTGAAACAAATGGGTTTAAAACCCTTTTCATACAAATATACATTTAAAAATCGACCTGGGGATATAAATATATATTGAGAAGGATGAAATTGCCATTCTCGAATTAAAAAAAAATTGCATCCCCGTCGCGCACTAGTGCAAAAATGCACTTTTTTGCGATTAGATCAGTTTTCATAAATTTTAAAAAATCACAAGTTTGGTTATGCGTCCACTCCGTGTCGCAGAAGGGGCGCGAAAACCTCATTGTTTTAGGCTCACTTTAACAAAAATAAATCACGTTTTTTCTCGATAAAATCGAGTCGAGATCATTTTCTAACTCAGTTTTTCATACTGATCGTAAATCCGGTCCCGAATTTTCCATCAGAGCTTGAGAAGACACGTTGTGTGCATGATAAAGTTTATGGGCATTTTAATAATTTTACGGGGTGTTACACTTAATTAAATGATTCTTAGCTACACAAACATCTGTGAATGATTTTATACCACAAGTTTTAAAAGTCCTCCTTTCTAAAACAATATGTCAAGTCAAAAGGTGTAACATGAAATGAAACGAAGGGAGCAATATGAAATAAAGTGAGTAATAATAAAAACAATAACAGCAGGTACTGGTAGGTCAGATGATAGCCAATGAAATAAATGATATTCCCTTTATCTCCTTCTATGTGACACTCTTTCCTTTTTGGTCCGTCCCAAAAAGAATGTCACTTTACTCTAATTGGAAACAATTTAACCTTAAAATTCTCATTTTTTCCTTAACGAAATGATTCTCAATCACACAAATATTTCATAATGATTTAGACCATAAGTTTCAAAATTCTTACTTTTTTTCTTAAATATTATGTCAAATCAAAGAATTTCATATAAAATGAAATAGAAGGAATAGTTGTGAAAAGTTCACCGTTCATATCCCAATGAACTATGTAGTGATAAACATGTGTAGCTTTTTCACTACATCCTATGTACTTACTAAGGTTAGTTTCCACAACCATAAGGGTTGGTATGGTGGTTCAATACTTCACCTCTTAGGGAAGAGGTTGGGTGTTCGATCCCCAATACTGCTGAATGAAAAAAATTTTGTGGCCAGTTCCCTACCTCTTAACATGCTAACCGTGGAATGTAATTTTTAAATCATTATTTGAGAAGTTGAAACCTTATATAAACATGCTCTTTGAATTTTGTAAATTATTTTTTTATATACAGATATGAAAATTTTAGAATTTGTGAAAATTATTAAAATTTTCCCAACTCATGTACATCTTATCAAATATGCAAATTATTTTTCATAAACAAAATATTATAATATCCTAAGTCGCAGTATTCATAAATCACACATCTCCATATTTTTGTTATCGATGAATATATGTGATTGCATATTGTTACAAATTTTTATATACACATAATTTTATAAACATCACTAATCCAAAAGATCAATAAATTTCACTATTATAATCTTTCACCGACATGACTTTATATTTTTGATAAAATATAAATTTATAGATTAAATTTTACATTTTAAAAAAATTAAAATTAAAATTAAAATTGAAAATTTAAAATAAGATTTTATATAAATTTGATAAAACAAATATTGAGTTTAAATCAAAACTTAGAATTAGAATCCCAAATGGTATGTCCAAGTGCCTTCTAATTATTCTGACATGTGGTTAAAAAAACAGTCCCCACATAATTAGTGAACATGTAACCATACAACATTCACGAATGACTATTAGAATGGTGGAGATAAGATACACGCATGGAATTTTCGTTAAAAGGTTTAAAATTTTTAAAAAGTAAATATACGAGCTAAATAAAGGAGATTTAACACTATTATATATATAAAAAATTATTATATATAAATATTATAATTTTTTATTCAAAAAAATTCAAATAAATCCTAATGGCTCCACCACTGTATACACAGATAAAAACTAAACAAAATATGCTATGTCTAATTTTTTACACCTATATGACAGTTGTTTAGTATAACATGGTTCTTATATCTCTTAGCTTCAAAGGTTACTAATGCTTTTAACTTCTCTACAGCAACTCAGTTTTGCACTAGCAACATTAATTAATTAAAAAACAAAATGATGGAATGGCAAGTCATTATTGCAATACAAATTTTAAATACAAAAATGGAGGAGGTCTTCTTTTATTTTGACATGCCACAATATAATTTTTTTTTTAATGCATAAAGAGATTGTGATAAAAAACATAATTTTGTTTTACTCTATTTTCATTCTTGAGGCTTGAACTTAAAATCATTGAATAAAAGAGGAGCAACCTCATATCCTTCGACGGTGATTATCGGGAGGGTTGAAAGGCCTTAATCCATGTCTTAAATAGCAAGACTTTTTGGTTGGTCCCCTTTTTCTTTGCTCTCCAACATGCTCTCTTAATATAAATATAATAATGTAAGTCAATGAAAATGACATATTCATTAATAATCTCAGAAGTAAAGTTTAGAATAATGTACATTATATTTTATTATTTTTAAAAAAAAATAGAGAAATTATTTTCGACAAATCTTTAACTCAAGTGCATCAAATTTAAATACAAAGAAAGAAAAAAAAATATAGTAAAAAATATAATATCTAATAAGGAAACCGGTGCCAATGATACAAGAAAGAAATAAAAAAAAAATGCAATAATAGTGCCACAGTAAACTACAAATGATGGAACATATTAAAAAATAAGAAGTACAATAATACGATTAGTACAAAGACAAATCCATTTGGTGTAGTGGTTCAGCACCTCATCCCTTAAGCAAGAGGTTGACGGTTCGATATTAACCATAGAAAGTAAAACCACGATTCACCGGGGATATGTGTCCTTCACACTTCTCCGATCTAATTAAGGTCATGTCCTTTAATTCGAAGTTGCGTCATATACTCCCTAATTACCTCTCCTCAATATTTTTTCTTCTTACCTCTACCTCTCTTTGTACCTATTATAACTAACCTTTCTCACCTCTTCATGGGAACTTGTGTGCATATAATTAGTGTCAGTTATATATACATAAAATAAATTATTCTATCTCTCACACAACTGACACTAATTATCTGAATTTTTTTTAATCTTACAAGTAAGTGGATTCGAAATTGGTGCTTCCAAAAGTATGCTAGTTAGATCTATTAATACCCCATAAGTGGGGTATGTAAAGAATAAAATATACACAGACTTTATCATTATCTCATAGAGATAAAGAGACTGTTTTTCCGAAAACTAATTTGTAAGACCCAAAAAACAAAGAAAAAAACAAACTCATATAATTAGTGTCAAATGTAGACACATCATACATGTATTTCTATTTATTTCATCAATTCTCTGTCTACATGTTGTACATCTCTCTGATTTTCCCATTCATGGCTTACACCAAACTCATAAAACTAAGTTGGATTTTCCTTACAATCTACTTAGTTAAATGTAGCCCACCTGAAGATCCCATAAAATGTTCATCCAAAACCAATTTTAACTGCACCATTACAAACTCTTACGGCGCCTTCCCAGATCGATCCATTTGCAAGGCAACTCAAGCTGTTTTTCCAGCCACAGAAGACGAGCTCCTTTCCATAGTATCGAATGCAACAAAGGAAAAACGAAAAATGAAAGTCGCAACTCAATTTTCTCAAAGCATACCCAAATTGGTATGTCTAGATGATGATCATCAAGACGGGTTACTTATAAGTACAAAAATTTTAAGTAAAATCTTAAAAATTGATCAAGAAAACATGATTATTACAGTTGAAAGTGGGGTAACGCTGAGACAACTAATAAGTGAGGCGAATCCTGCCTTACGCACCACCTTATTGGTGGGGTTTAACTATTGGTGGGTTAATTGGGACCGGAGCTCATGGAAGTTCTCTTTGGGGGATGGAAAGTTCGGTGCATGATTATATTTGTAGGAAATCAGTGGGCTTACAAGAAGTTTGTATGTTGATTAACAATGGCAAGAACAGGAACGAAGAGCTCCAGTAATGGGGAGCCTCTTCTTACAGTTTTAGGGGAGAAAGACTTGAAAAATAATTTGGGGATTTTTCCCTATTTATACTTTCCCCAATTTCTCCTAATCCAAGTAATTTTTGGACTTAATTAAACTAACTAATCCTTAACTAATTCTGTTAGTCAACTTAACCAACCTTTTAACTAATCCCACTAGTTAATGTCATCTAACTTCACTATGATTAATTAACCTCCACTCTTAACAATATTGTGCAATTTCGAATTGTTACAGTAGCTGAAGCGGTAAATAATTATGCTAAAATCTGTACATTGAAAATCGATAACTCCAAGTTGAATGTTGTTAGAGTGTCACTAGGTGTTCTTGGAATTATTTCTCAAATATGTGCTTTTTGTAATAACATCGGATCGTTTGATAAAATGTATTAAATTTTTTACTACATGTTTTAGTTATATTATATTCGGTATTATAGAAGTAGCTATTATTATCATATAGCAAATTGTGATATATTAAAAATAAAATTGTTCTTAATACAATAAACTAGAAATGTTCATTGTTTAGTTAAAAACTAAAGAAAATTAGATGAGGTCAACCATGGAGTCAATCCAGATAGATATTAATTAATAAATAATATATAATTATGCTA
>JAABOM020058955.1:0-13328 GCA_011800125.2 Solanum clarkiae
TCTTGAGGATATGCTTAGAGCTTGTGTTTTGGAGTTTAAGGGTAGTTAGGATGAACACTTTTACTCATTGAATTTTCTTACAACAATAGCTACCACTCAAGCATTGGTATGGCTCCTTTTGAAGCCCTTTATGGTAGGCGAAGTAGATCCCTAGTTGGGTGGTTTGAAATGGGGCAAATGGCTTTTCTAGGTTTGGATTTGGTCATGGAAGCCTTTGAGAAGGTGAGGTTGATTAGGGAGGGATTGAAACAGCCCAAAGTAGACAAAAGTCCTGCTCTGTTGTGAGAAGAAGGGATCTTGAGTTTGAGGTTGGTGATTTGGTTTACTTGAAAGTCTCACCTATGAAGGGTGTGGTTCGGTTTGGCAAGAAGGGGAAGTTGAACCCAAGGTTTGTGGGTCCTTATAGAGTTTTGAGGAGGACTTGTAAGGTTGCTTATGAGTTGTAGTTATATAGGGAGACGAATATGGTTCATCCAGTCTTCCATGCGTCCATGTTGAGAAAATGTGTGCGTGAACCAAGTGCTATAGTGACCTATGAGGAGGTCCCGGTGGAGATTTTGGATAGACAAGTGAAGAGATTGAGAAACAAAGATGTAGCTTCCGTCAAGGTCCTTTGGAGGAACCAACAAGTTAAAAATACCACATAGGAAGTCGACGCGGACATGAGAAAATGATATCTATATCTTTTCCACTCTACTCAAGCTGCAGGTACTAATTTAAGTTCCCTATATGATTTCAAGTCTTAAGTTTTATGTCATTTTGCATGCATTCATATTTATGTTGACAAGTTTATGGTGATTTTTGACATTCATGTTGAGATTTTTGAAAATAATGTTTAAATGGGTTTGTTGCATTCATGTCGGGCTGCAATCTTCATGATTACTTCTCTTATATACATTTCTTTGACATTAGGGAACAAATTTTCCCACGGGGAGATATTAAAATGCCCTAAAAATGTGCTTCGAAAATGCCCATACTCGTAATTTTCATATATCTCAAAATCCGTGTGTGATATCGAAAGTCCGACTTCATATTCTTGATCACGAAACAAAATTAAGTGGGAAATGGGTATAACCCCGATTTTAGAAGACCTGTAGCGAAAAATAATTATTGCAAATATTTGATTTCCAGTAGTCATCCGCGCCCTGGCCGCGACGTGCCAGGGGCGCGGATCAGTGCTAGAGTTGCCTGCGTGATGGGTTAGCGTCGTGGACCTGACACGGACCAATGCATTATTTTCCTTGGTTTTTCATTTTGGTCCAAGGGCCTTGGGGTCATAGCCTCATACTCACATATGTATGAAAATACCTATAATTAGCCATTTTTCAACTCTATACTACTCAAGACACTCTCAAAACCTTCTTCAAGACGTAACCAAATATTTCATCCGAATTCAAGTGTCCCAAGCTGAATTTCAAATCTCAAGAACTCCATTCAAGATTCAAGTCTCCTTCAAGTCTACATCAAGAAAACCCAATTTTGGGGTATGTGGGTTTCATCCATTTGGTCCTTTCACCCATGGAGCCCAATCTTCCTTTTTAAGAAAGTACATGTTTTTAAGTTGTATCATCTATGGGTATCTCTTATTATTGATTTCGATTATAAAATATATTGGTGTCTTATGAAATGTTGATTGAATATGCATGTTTATCTATTTCAAGCTTATACTATGAAGTGGTTTTGTCCATTGAGACTATACATGTTTTGAACTATGAAACTATGATCTATTATGAGATTTTTTCACAACCCAAGCCTAGGGCCTAGACGTGACTAGCGAATAGGGGAACCCGAAGGAACCCTAAACAAGCCTCATAGCATATCATTACACATCCTTGGTCACGGAAGCAATGCAAACAACATAAGAAACATAAATAAGGGGAATTGGGACTATGGGAAAGACTCATATTTAAATAGCTTGAATATCATATGTAAGTCAAAGCTCAAGCAAAGTATATAACTTGCCCAACAACACCTCTAACATAGGACTTAACAGGGGCCAAGACAAGCAACTGGCCTCACCCTCATAGTAAAAGTATACCAAGAAGAAGGATAGTCTTTAATACATAGCTTAAGAACATAGATATTGCCTCGCACATGAGGACTCACCAACTAGCTTGAATGAATACCACTAGCCACATGGAGAAGGATGATGACCAAATGGAGCTCCAGTTCCAACATGGTAACATCATATAGGCATAGAGTATGTATTAGTACGTTTGAATGTACTAAGTATATAGGATTCAATGCTACAAGAGATGGGCATCATAATCAAAATGCATAACAATAGGCAATCAGCATAATATAACAATATTGCATGTATGATCAATACTTAAGTAAAACATCCTTAAGTAACTCAAGCTTATGTAGGATAGCATATGTGTAGAAAAGACCAAGCTAGATTACCAAAGTACAAACCCCTTGGTAGGTTGGTGATGATGCCTCCCCATCGCCTAGTTGCCAAGGTACAAACCCCTTGATAGGTTACCAAGGTACAAACCCCTTGATAGGTTAGTGATGATATTGCCCCATCACCCTGGTACTAAGGTACAAACCCCAAGATAGGTTACCAAGGTACAAACCCCTTGATAGGTTAGTAATAATGTCGCCCCATCACTATGGTGCAAAGGTAAAAACCCTTTGATAGGTTACCAAGGTACAAACCCCTTGATAAGTTAGAGGATGGTCACACCTTATCTCTCATGGTGATTGAGGCATACCCCTCAATTGGCTATGGTCAATCCAACACTATATAGAGAGATATCATATACATACTTTCCTTTTATCATCATCATAACATCAAATACATATTCTTCTTTCATCATCATAACATCATTCATAACATAATACATGCTTTGGACCTTCAATTCCTCAAGAAACCATAACTGGACATTTTATTAAACTGTTTGGGGATGTGACATTTCATGCAAGATAATCCATTTTAAAACCATCAATCAAAATATCGAAATCCCCCCAAGACATATACATCAAAACCCCTCTTCAAAATTTACAATAGATCCAAGATATATAGCTCACGACATAGCACAATAGTCACAACTTTACATAGCTTTAACATAGTTCATAGCCATGTTCACACTAGTAAACCCATTTGTAAACTCAAATTTAAATCATGCAATATTAATTAAAAGAGGGTTTAGGCACGATACATGGAAGGACCCAGTTGTTCAACACCACATACCTTAGGTCTAGAGTTTCTTGGAATTGAGATTGGGAAGAATGGAGGCTTGGAAATGATCTTCGAATCCAATCTTGTTCTTAGGTTTCCTTGAAATTGAATTGGAGCTTGATGGAGGCTTTTGAGAGAATTGAGAGTGTATTTGAGATGAGAGTAATGAGTTTGATATTTTGGAATATTGTTTAGGTCTTTTAGGAAGGTTAAGATAGCATTGGAAGTATAAAAAGGGCATTAGAGTAATTAGCATTTACCAAAATTTCATTAGTCAACGGATGGAAAATTTGGCAAAGCGTCATCTCACTGGAGACTTCACTGGCCGTGTGGCACTCCACGGGTCATGTGGAGTGCCTATGAGACAACACTTAGACAGAAAAATGGAATTGGAACACTTGAGAAAAAGTTTGCGTCAACGTCACTTTGACGACCACTTTCACGGACTGTGTAGTGTTACACAGACCATTTACTGGTCCATCCCACCTAACTTAGACAATAAAATGTTGCCAGCCAACACACTCCTAGGTGACATGGCCCGTGCCCCTTCACACGAGCCGTACAAGGCAGTCGTGGCCCATGACTTAGCTTCCAATGCCACCCACGCCTAGTCAAGCCTCCTAAAACACCTCCACGCCCCTCCTCACGACTAGTGGTGCGTCACATGACCCGTGCCACTGGTTGTGGACCAAGACTTAGCCTCACCATGCCATTTTCAATCCCCAAACATTTCCCACGACCCATACAAGGTTACACTGCCCATATAGGTGCCCGTGGGGCTTCACTGCATAGAAGGGTCTCATGAAGACGGTCATAACTCCTTCATGCAACAACGGAATGAGGTGAAACCAAGTTCATTGCGAAGCTAACTCACAGGACTTTCATTTGACATGTATGGGCCATCCAATTCCAAGTGTGCTAAGAGTTATTCTTATTTAAAGTTGCCCCTTGCATGAAACAACACCCAAAACCCAACTTGGAGGTAAGTCTTGAACTCGTTAGGTACTAGGAGTCTCCCATGAACCTAATACACCCCAAACCTGATCGCGTGAGGCTTGAAACATGGATAAATAAGAGTATAGAGTTACACAGTGTCACAGATTTGATGATGGATTTCAAAGTATCTTACATGAGGGTTTTACTATATGTTGGTGGGTTGATTTACATTGAGTTTTCTCATATTATTTCACTCTTGAATTGTATGATTTTGAACTAGTATTATACAGCCACCAAGTTCTTGATAAAATGTCTTGACAAGGATTCTCAAGGTGCTGATGGTCTATTATATGGTTTATAAGCCAAGTGACTTTATGATGATTAAGAGATTGTATGTATATATTGAATTCATTAAAAGTATCTATAGTGTTGCAAGTTGATCACACCTTGTTGGGGAGTTACATACACAATCACCTTGTTGAGGGGGTGACATGCCTCAATCACCTTGTTGGGGGTGATATGCCCATACTACCATGTTGAGGAGTAGATACCTTGACCACCTTATTGGGGGGTGATATACTCATACTACCATGTTGAAGGGTAGATACCTTGACCACCTTGTCGCGGGTGTGACATGTGTCACGACCCAAGCCTAGGGCCTAGACGTGGCCAGCAAATGGGGAATCCGAAGGAACCCCAAACAAGCCTCAAAGCATATTATTACACATCCTTGGTCGTGAAAATAATTAAAATAACAATAAGGGATAAGCATAAACAAGGGGAGGTGGGATTAAGGGAGAGATAGAGAAAGAGAGTAATACTTAAATACCATAGATGAGTCACACTTAAATATAATACACAACTTGTCCAATAACACCTTTAAACATAGATACTTAATGGGGACCAAGACAAAGCAATCGGGCTTACCCTCATAGTG
Source organism: Solanum clarkiae (assembly GCA_011800125.2). Taxonomy (NCBI): domain Eukaryota; kingdom Viridiplantae; phylum Streptophyta; class Magnoliopsida; order Solanales; family Solanaceae; genus Solanum; species Solanum clarkiae. Next base: position 5,058 of record JAABOM020058955.1, read on the forward strand.
AAAATAGTAATAAAGAAGAAAGTATCAATACCTAGCATAAGAACCATAGACCAACGTCCCCGGAATGGAGGACTCACCAATAAGCTTGGGTGAAATAGTACTAGCCACGTGGGTAGAGATGCTCAAGCGAGGTTCTGATTCCTTCATGTTGATATCATGTAGGTATAGAGTATGCGTTAGTACATTTGAATATACTAAGTATGTGGGATACAATGCAATAAAGCGACAGGAAATATAATCAAAATTCATAATCATAACAAGAGATAGTATATTAGCAACATGGCATGCATGAACAATGTTTGTAGTAAAACAACTTGAAAATAATCATTCAGACATAGCTTGTTTAACCCAATAAGATAACATGATTAGGTCATCCATATACCTTGTACTAGAGGATGAGGGATATAGCAAGAGTCATAACCCCTTCTAGTAGGCAATGAGTGGTACAAGAGATAATGAATAACACATGAGGGTAAAAAGTAGCATAGGTTATAACCCCTACATGTGTGCCTATGAGGGTAAAGTTCATAACCCCTTCATATGAGTATATTTCATAACCTCAAATCATATATGAGGGTAAGGAGTACAACATAGTTCATAACCCCTGCATGTGAATATGAGTGCATGGCTTAACCTCAAATGAGTATATAGCATAACCCCAAATCATACACATGTGTAATGAGTATCACATAGTTCATAACCCCTACATGTAGACATGAGTAAGTGAATAGCATAACTTCGTACATGAGGGTAAAGTGTACAACATAGTTCATAACCCCTACATGTAGGAATTGGCCTTGCACTAGAGAGTAAAACATATAGAATATTTCATAATCCCTTATAGTAAGCTTCACAATTGACAAGAGCATAAACCTTAGCATAAGAACTCAATAACTCATCAACAATTCTAAAGAACATAACAATATAAGAGCCCAACAATCCACTTACAATACCATAGGTGTTTTACATGATTTAAACACACATATACACATTCCTTTCATCATTATATACATACATTCCTTTTTATCATCATTTGGTCAACACATACATGCATCATTTTATCATCATTTCATCATCATATAATCATCATAACATCATTCAACTCATAATACATGCATTGGACCTTCAATTCCTCAAAAAATCCTAGTCGGATATTTTATCAAACACTTAGAGGGTGTGTAGTGCTAGTGAAAATCATGCAATTCAAGAGTGGAATCATTCTAGTAAACTTAATGTAAAACCTTTAATAGATACTTGGTAACACCCTAAAATAATATACATCAAAATCCTTCATCAACTCTTTCAGTAGATCTAAGATTTATAGCTCAAAACATAGCAAAACAGTCACAACTTTACATAGCTTTAACATAGTTCATAGATATGTTCATACTTGTAAACTCATTCGTAAAATCAACTTTAAAATCATGCAAATTGAGTAAAAAGGAGATTGGATATCATGGATGAAAGGAACACATGAAATAAAGTCACATACCTTAGATTTGGAGATGAACTTGATGAAGATTGGAGATGGAGACTTGAAGCTTGAATGAAATCCTTGAAGAAATCCTTAAGATTGGTATTGAGTTTTGGGACTAAAGCTTAGGATGAAATATGAGTCTAAGTGTGAGAAGGCTTAGGCTCAAGACCTAAAAGTCTTGGACCGAACTTGAAAAACAGGATGAAATTTACATAGTGGAGCGTCGCGCAATAAACGTGGACTGCCCTCTGGAATTCGTCACTTTAAAAATTAAAATTGTGATTGGTTCACTCTAAAATCGGGATTAGACTCTTTACCCCCTAAATTTGACCCCCTGAACAAGAATATGAAGTCGGGTCTTTGAAATAACATATGAATTTTGAGATATGTGAAAATTAAGATTTCGGGTATTTTCGAAACATATTTTCAAGCACTTTTCAGGGTTATTACAATATGCCCGTACTACCATGTTGAGGGGTAGCTACCTTGACCACCTTTTCGGGAGATGACATGCATATACTACCATATTGAGGGGTGTAACGGGCTTGTATGATCCCTGAATACAGGTGTTTGATCCTTATAGATTAATTAGATAAGTAAAAACCTATAAATCCTACTTGGGTTTTGGATGTTTTTGATCATTTAGTTCTTAGTGGAAAACCCTCTCCTCATATAGCTACAGGAACATAGGGGATATTAGAAACCTTGACCACCTTGTCGGGGGGTGACATGCCCGTACTACCATGTTGAGGGCTAGATACCTCAATAACCTTCCAAGGGGGTGACATGCCTTAGATTCCAAGTAATAGCTTGCTTGATCTATGATTATGGTCTCTTCCCACATATGTATTACATTTTATACAAGTCATATGATTTACAAGTATGTTTTACTTCAAGCATTGATCATGCATGTCATATTGACACTATACTTATCCATTGTTTATGCTTATGCATTTTGACTATATTGGCTTATGTCTTATTGCATTTCACCCTACATACTTAGTATATTCAAATGTACTAATGCATATTCTATGCCTACATGATATTACCATGTAGGAATCGGAGCACCTCTCAATCATCCTCCACATGGCTAGTTTTGGCATTTCAGAAGATAAGCTTTGGTGAATCCTTAAGTCCGGGGACACTAGCTATGGTACTCTTATTATTTGATATTCCTTTATGTTGAACAATTAATACTATGAAGATGAGCCCGGAAAGTGTCTTGCCCCCCCCCCCCTCTAATCTATGTTAGAGGTGTTATTGGAACAGTTGATGTATTTATGATTTGAGCTTGACTCTTGAGTATTTTATGATTGTCAAAGACTTCCCTTAGTCCTGTTTCCCTTATTTATATCTCTATTTGTTGTTATTATGCTTCTGCAACCAAGGATGTGTAATTGATATGCTAAGAGGCTTGTTTGGGGTTCATTTGGATTCCCCATTCACCGTGTCACATCAAGGCCCTAGGCTTGAGTCGCGACATCACAAGTATCACTTTCATAATCATGAATGCATGCAAGATGTCTATATGGTTCTCTTATTCATAAGTCATCAATCATTTCATTGTCTTTCAATGTTTGAATCACCATTAACACATTTCCAAAATAATCACAATATAACAAAATTCAACTCTTTCAATTACCTTTAGTCATCATAACTTAAGATAATTCATCATTTGAGTTCTTACTTCACAAACAATTAGTTTCATAATTTCTAATAGTATCTCATCATACGCATTTAGCTCAACATTTCACATAAGATATTCAATAGATAATTTCATGTAATATAATTCAAAGTTCAACTATTAGAATATCACAAATATTTTCACATTATCAACAATGACATCACAAGCTTATTCACGATATTATCTCACAAGTCTAAGTCAACAACAATAGACATTATCTCATAATTAAAGTCATATATGTCATCATTTCCCCCTTCCCATTACCCAAATCATATCCACTAGAATAGTGCACTAACCCCCAAGTTTCACATTGAAAAAAATACTAAGTTAAAATCAACTCAATGAGGGTTAAGGTCCACTTACTTCAATCGATAGCCAAATCAATCTAAAACTAGATAATCCACACGTTCACAAGTATTCACAATCCTGCAATTATTTCACAAGCCAAGGATTCACAACATAGACAATTACCCAATCAAAAATTTTATGATCAAAGCCTATAATAGTATAATTCTATCCCATTTTATGCCACAAATCACCTAAACCCACATATATAGGATAATACAAGATTCAATCATGCTTAACAAAAGGTTGTAAATCCACTTGCCTTAGTCAAAGTCTCATCCAACTCAAACTCAAGCATTTTCCCCTTCTACAATACTCTAAAACACCACAATCTGGAAGGCCGAATCGCGAGCTAGCAAACCAGATGAATGAAACCATAAAATTGGCTCCAAAACACCAAACCACTATGAAGAATGACATATATTCGTCAAAAGGAGTCAATTGTTACCAATATTGATAGCAATTCGATCCAATGGTAAAATGGTAAAAAAAAATAGATTGTTTTTCAAAAATCTCAAATCTAAAAATTGAGCACAAAATTAGGTTCTACACGAAAAATAAAGTTTGTGGCTGAAAATTCCATAAAATTTGAGTAGATATTGAGGGAGAAATCGTCATCTAAAGTTTGAATCATGTTCTTGAAAACCCATAAAAATTGGAAGGTTGAAACCAAAATTTCAAATCAAACATAATTTAAATACTGAAAATAAAATAATTTATGTTTAGGAAGCTTACCCAAATAAAAATTGATGAAAAGCCTTTCTCAAAATTGCACCATCAAGCTTTTGGAACTCCAAAAATGTAAGAAAATGGTATAGTGGTCAAAATGGGGAAGAAGGGATATTTTCGGATCAAAATATGCAACCTTACCGGAAATGACATTTCGAACGCAATGGAATTATTAGAATTCGCATTAGAGATTCGAACTTCGAATGCTGATCAAGTCAAACTTATAATTCAAATTTAACTGAAAATGCAACTTTGGGTCCAAAATCTCCATTTCAACTCCAAATTTAGTTCCCTCAGTTCTCCTAAACCAAATTTTACATTCCGGAGCTAATAGAATCGAAGGAACTGCATTACGACACTCAAAACTCAAGTTGACCACAAAACCAAAAATTTTAAACTTTGAAAACTCTTTCTTCGACAAGCTCCATATTTTCACAAGGTTTTCAAAATTCAACCTTTTACAGATCCAAAAATGACTCAAAACAACTTTGGGGAAGGACAAAATGGTAATTTGATCAAAAATATCAAAAATGACCTTCGAGATCATTACAGAAAAATAACTATCAAGAAGAGGAAGCTGTTATTCTTCTTTTCCCGCTTCTCCTTTCCCCCTTTATATATTAGGTATTTGTGTAAATAACCAAACTTTAGGGTATTTAAAGATCTATTTTTAAATAAATATAATCCTCAATTAAAAAAAGTCTCTTTTACTACATTCTTTGGACTTGTGTCACTTTCTTTTGATTTAAACTCTCAAAAGTCTTTTTTTAATCCAGTTCCCTGAGAGAGGAAGAGAGGTAAGTGAGAGAAGGAGAGAGGAGAGATATGAAGAAGATTGGGGAAACAAATGCTAGAAAAAATAAAATTTAGTTATACAACATTATTTATTGTACCATGTGAAATATTTTTGAAAAATTACCTAAATATACAATTTCTTTTGTCATGTTCGCTAGAAGTTTCCACCATATAAAAGAATTATAGAAATCTCTACTCTCTCATATTTTCTAATACATCACTATATGCGACGTATCGGGATATCGGGTAACAATCTATCTTCCGGGGTATACGAAGATTCTTTCAAGACCTGGGGTGTTAATTTACCTACTAAAATATCACTCGTCTCTACCCAAGATCTTAGCACCACAATTCCATTTTTGTCTAAATTGCGGAGTAAATGGGCTTCTAAATATGGTATTTCATTAGTTACTTTTTCAGGAACTTGTCTTGTCACATGAGTATGAATTTCATATTTCAGTATGTGAAAAGAAGTATAAATATCTTCATATACCAAACGCTCACTTATAAGTACTGCATCTTCAAAATTGTAACCCTCCCAGTAATAAAAAATTTAGGAAAAACCAAAATTCTAGATTTAATATGGGACGATTAAATATTCTTTCATTCATTCTCATCCAATCAAAAAAGAATTTTTTTTCAAATTTTTTAAGTTTTTTCTGGATATTTATGCATCAGATACATCATTCTATGCGATGTATTTGATGTATCAGACATGCGTGATGTATCCGGATCCCATCAAATTTAGGAAAATTTTTTGTCAAGCCCAAAGTCTGTTAAGGCAGACTGGCACCCGTTGCCGATAAAGCTCGGGAGAACAGACCTGTATCCATGCGCTTAATATATGTATATTATAAGGGATTTCTACATTTAACATGCCATTAAGAAAGTAAACAGTAGTAACAAGCCAAAAGAAAATGCATATGGCTAGGCCGTTTGGGCCACGTTGTCTAAAGTATAAGACATGACCACACTTTAATTTACATAGTCTACAAACCCTATAGAAAAGGAAAAGAATCTGCTAAGGGTTGGGACAGGCCCCGCCCCGACTATTATACAATACAAAAATATAAGTTCTAGATACACAAAGCTCCGAAACAACCTGGAGCTCGGTAACAATAGCTGGATATCCTGTACTCCTACTGGGAGAGCTACTAACACCTATACTTGCAGCATGAAATGTAGGTCCCCCGTAAGGGACTTCCATAAGAGATAATATACTGAATAAGTAAGGCAGGAAATATTGTATATGAAGTAACAACTCAAATGAAACTATGCACTGGTGTAAGGATAACAGACAACCTTTAGTCATACTGTGGAATCATGTACTTTATGTTCTTTTTATTACTTTACCTTTACTATATAATCTATGCACAACATGTAATACAAATGACCAGCTGATCAGTGGTAAATCTATATGGGGATCGGCCCTGTCTAGGCTTTTCCTTTCACTCCATGGGCTACCCCCAGTGATAGGATTGACCCTGGCTAGGTGATTCTTTCACCCCTTGGGTTACCACCCATCAATAAGCAATATACTTTATCTTTCAATTACTTTTGAGATGATTCTTTTGGTGTCATAATATTAGAGTTGTAGGACAGTAGATGTAGCATGTGACATGCAAATAATCATACAAGACAATACGACAATGAAAAGAGTACATTACACAATTAATAAAATGCGTATGAGACAAAACAACTCGTGAACTTTATTTAGCAACAAGAACCCATGTAACTTGGTATCCACGTATATATGCAGATTTGAAGGTGACTATTTATGGGAGCATATGAACATGTGAAAGAGTGGAGACATGGTTGATAGTTGTGTCGGAGTTGGTAAGTGCCTTTATGTGCCAAGGAAGGATCTATGTTTCATGCCAAATAATATGAAATCAAGTAGCCTTACATACCTCCATATATGACCTCGTTATTACCTCAGAGTAACCTCCTTTTCCCTCAAATATTTATTTGATAGAGTAGACAATAATACTGGTATTAGCGGCTAAGAAACACTTCTTGGCAGTCCAATCTTATAAAAAGTAACATCTAGGCAGCAAGCTTGTATTTAGCAACCCAAAGGCATTCTTTCAACCTTTCCACTTATAATTGTATTTTCTAATAACCACTCTTATGTAAATGTAATATACAACTGTTCTAGACCCTTAACAGTCTTACAACAGTTCACAAGGTACAAGACAGAACAATCTTACACATCACATCAATAGGCGGCATAACATTAGTAGTGCAGCAGCCTAGTTACATTACTAACAAACTAAACCTTGTTAAAAACATAATTCATACTTCATAATTCAGCCAACCAAGAAGAGAAAATCCTCTTAAGTAACAAGAAAAGTGCAAAACAATCCTTAGGACACATGTTGTCCAAATTTCCAGCACAAGCATAACTAGCATATACTTCTTATTTTTCATGAAGAGACCACACTAAACACACAACTATAATTTTGACATCATCTATAAATACTATCACGAACACATCTAAGAACGGCTTGAATAGATTATTCATTAGATCCATAAAAACTATTGGTGCATTCGTTAGCCTAAATGACATAACAAGAAATTCAAAGTGGTCATAGTATGTCCTAAAAACAGTCTTAGGTATATCTTTCTCCTTCACTCTCACTTGGTGATACCCTAATCTCAAATCAATTTCTGAAAAGTATTTGGAACCCTGTAATTGATCAAATAAATTATCAATACTGGGGAGGGGGTATTTACTCTTAATTGTCACCCTATTGAATTGACGATAATAGATACACATTCTCAAGGTATCATCCTTTTTGCATACAAATAGCACTGGTGCACTCCAAGGGGGCACACTAGGTCTTATAAAACCCTTCTCCAATAAGTCTTTTAACTGCTCCTTTAATTCATGCAATTCTGTCAGGGTCATTCTATATGGAGGGGTAGAAATAGGTTGAGTGCCTGGAAGTAATTCAACACTAAAATCTACTTCTCGTTCTGGAGGTAAGCCTAGAAGTTCTTTAGGAAACACATCAACAAATTCATTCACCACTGGAACTGATTGAAGAGTTGGCGATTCTGCCCCCATATCCCTTACTCTAACTAAATGACATATATATCACTTAGATATCATCTTTCTTGCCTTAAAATAAGAGATAAACTTATCATTTTGGTCCCTTAATATTGTCTTCCCATTCAAGAACTGCCTCATTTGGAAAGTGGAAGTACACTCTCTTAGTTCGGCAATCCATGGTGGCAT
>JAABOM020058956.1:0-13328 GCA_011800125.2 Solanum clarkiae
TTAGAAATACATATGATTAACATATATACGTTACAAGAGAACCTTTATATAATTTTATGCATAATAGAAGATGGAATAAATAATATATGAATAATTAAACCCTGCATAACTGATATTTTCATAAAATAATATATAAATTTTTTCATAATCAATCTATGTATCACTATTGCATAACTTTATCTAGCTACCAAATGAACATGTCTTTCCTAGCTCACTATAGTCTTTGTTTTATATTAGTTGAGAGTTGTTTGAAATAGTTTCTTTATTTGGTGTAGATTAGAATAAACATCAATGTACATATTGTACTTTTTCAAATTTTATTTGTAAAACTACATTCATATATTATAGTTTTGTTAAATAGTATGGGGGCTAATTTTATCGAAGAAAAATTACTCAATATATTTTTAAAAAGAAGAAGTTAATGATCAAATAATAAACAATAACAGTAACAGATGAAGCCATGAATTCAACCACTTATAGCATTAACAAGATGTACATGGAGGAGAATGCTATGTAACAACCCTAGCAGACCTAAATGGACTTTCATGCTCTATCTAGCAATACACCAGAAGCTATATACAAGGGATAGACTGAAAAAATGGGGAGTTTACAGTGATACATTATGCCCACTGTGCAGTAAAAAATAAGAGACTCATCAACATCTATTCTTTAAATGCACAAAAGCAGGAGAAGTCTGACAGAGGATGCTTCAATGGGTATCTATTACAAGGTGCAACCAAGGGTGGATTGAGGAACTCTCATGGGCAACAATGTATAGGAATGGACAAAGACCAAAAGACCAACTCTATAGGATGCTGCTGGCAGCTGTGGTGTGTTATGTGTGGCAAGAAAGAAATCAAAGAATATTCCAAAAGAAGCCCAGGAGTATAGAACAAATTATAAGATAATGTGTTCAAGAAATTTACTGTAGAAGTAGTACTAATCCTAAATTGAGCAGCTACATGAGTAATCTTAATTACTATCCCTAGAACAGTAGTAGAGGGACAAAACATGAAGAACTCTGAGGTTGGGACTATGTCCAACCCAAAAATTCAAAGATGTAAACATTGTTCAAATTTGATAATAGAATTTGGTTAACCAAAAAAAAAAAAAAAAAAAAACAGTAGATAATTCATTCTTGATCTAGTTACAAAGATGATGCACTCTCTATTAAAAAGTTATAATACACACAGATAAGACAATTTTTCCCTCCATATATAGTGTATATATTATTTAATTAATTTTCTTAATTCTATTTAAAATATGATTTTTTTTCTAAAAAATAAAAAATAAATCATCTAAGAATGTGTTCGGTCTTAGATGTATCCAATATGAAAAAACTATTTATAGCAAAAAAAAAAAAGTGAGTTTTTTATTTATTTTTTTATTTTTATAATACAAGTAAAAAATATTATTTTAAAAATATTTATATATTATATAATGTAAACAAATTGTATGAAAGACATGGATGGAAGTTAGAAATGGTGAGGCAAAAGCTATTTGGATAGAGGTGAAAATAAGATGAATTAGATAGTGGAATGACTGAGTTACCTTATGATAAAGCATGTCAAATGCCATTTCTTTATTCAATAACTACATTGTTAGTTAAGTGTTAGAATTTAAATTTTATGTGCAAAGGTATTAGAGGTTAATTTTGAATTTTATCTAGATAAGGTAAAAATAGGTTAAAGAAGTATTAGAAAGAGATGATCAGATATAATATGGCGTAATTTCAGTTTATCGAAAATATAACATTTATAAAAGATTGTGTAGGATACAAATTAGGATAGAAGATACATAAATAATTATGTATAGCCTAACATATCCTTTCATACCAATAATAGTAGTATTTACTCTTGTAAGCTCACGCCCTTTTATTTGTGTTACTATCTTCTTTTTTTCATACTTTTATTATTACTATTTTATTATAGTTATTGCTTTTTTTTTGTTTACAGTCATTGTCATATTTTATCTATTTTTTGTCATGCTTTTCTCAAACTGCTTTGAAATATTTTTCTTAAGCCAAGGGTATATTGAGATAGGTTCACTGTATCTTAAGGTAGAAGGTAAGATCTGCATACACCTAATCTTCTTCAAATCTCACTTATGAGACTACAATTAGATGTTATTTATTTTCATTGAAATTTAGATGTTTGAATCTGGATCGACATCAACATCTAAATGATTGAGATATTACCTCCAGATCTAAATATGATAAAGATCATGTATTTTTCAACTATATAATATTTTTATACGTATATCACAAATATACAATACAAAATATATAGAAAATAAAATTATTGGAGATAGTATGTAGTGACAGCAATAATAGTAGCAATTTAGTCGATACTAATGATGGTGGTAGTAATTATAATAGTGAAGACAGTTAATGATATTATGTCTGTCATAACGATGTTAACTGATAGTGGTGTTGATGATTATAATGATAAGATTGATTAATGTTAGTGATTGGTGTGTCAATAGCGATAGCTGAAAATATGCAGTGATTCGTGATATGTTCTTGATAGTTAATGGAGGTACCAATTGTGATGATGAATGTGGTTGGCGGTAGATATTAACCATAATGGTGGTGATAGTTGATAGTAGAGGTAGCGATAATGATGATAGTGGTGATCGAAAAATATATTATGATAGCTGGTGCTGATGCTAGTTGTGAAATGAAATTTATTATTAGTAGGAAGTAATGGTAGAGATAATAATGGTTAATAAAAGTGATGGAGGTGGCAACAACTATAAAGAGATGAATGACGATGACAATGGATATAATTATAAATGAAGGAGGTAAATGTGATAACAGTTGACAATAATACTTAGCAAGGAGGATATTTATGATAATAAAGATGGTGATAGATGACAGTAATGATAATGATGGTGGTGATGAATGTAATGACACAGGTGATTATGATGGCAACAACTAGTGATTGTGAATATGTCGATAGTGAATATTATATTATCAGCACAAGAATGAATTTTAATGATATTAAGAGTTCTTGATTTTATTGACTAAGACCTAATCGGATTAATCAAGTACTTAAAACTTAATAAAAAATAAATACACTTAATGATTTAATGACTGAAATATTCAAATTTAGACCACCATTAAGTGCAAACAAATGAGGAATAAGTATATTATTGTTGTCTAACTTTTTCATCTTGCGATAACCTTGGTAAAAATTTTTAGCTTCAGCAAAGAATGTAAGAACACAACTGACGTCAATTATAAAACTTATTTTCTCTAGCACACTAACGAAGTTGCTTTAAAAATTTTTAAAATAATTTTTTTAAAAATATTTTACTTTCATAACGAACATGCAAACATACCATACACACATAGTGATAATTTTTTTACTTTGTTTTTGTTCATTTTCTCGTATTGATAGATGAAGGTGAGAAGAAAATGATAAGAAAATAATGCGAAAAATGTTGTTTGCCTGATCCAAGTTAGATTTCTGGGATACTTTTTCCTCTTTGAAGCTTTAGTCTTTTTAAAAAAAAACTACTCATATTATATTGGGAGAGTGAGAAGAAATGAAATAAAAAATTAATCTAACAGCTACAAAATAATTTTTTTTAACATCAATTAAAATTTTAACTGTCTGGAACTTATATTTGAAGAATCCCAATGGAATAAAAAAATTATTCAAGTTATTAAACGTAAATGATTTTTTTCTTTTAGGTCAAGACGTCAAATTTTACAACATAATTGATGATAGTATTATAGCTTGTCTGATTAGTAGCGTTGTTGTAGTCTATTATTTTTGCGAAAATATTATTAATGAATAGAGTATTAGTAATGCTAACATTGATAATGTCATATTAATTATGATTTCTATTAGTTATACTGAGTTTTTTTGTGTGATATTTAATTTTGTATATTACAAATAACATACACCGCATAATTTTTAATTTTTTAAAAAATATTTATAAACAAAAATATATACCTTTTACAAATATGATGAAAAAAATATGTGAATTTTTTTTGATAAATAATTGTATTTTCAACCAAATTAATGCATATGTTAAAATTCAATTTGCATTACTAATATACTATAACTTTTTTATATATTGGTTATACATGTCATAATATCAAATAGTGTGTATGACTGACTAATATTTATATTAGTTATACGTAAACATTTTAAAAAGAAATCTATCAAACAAAGAATTATAATACACAAAATACATGTATTGTCTTTTCTAATACATTCTATTAAACATTAAGATACTTTATTTTTCATGCAAAGTAGTTTTTATTACAAATATTTCATAAAAAAAGTACTTACTATGAGGTCAGACTAGTTGTTGCATATAAACAATGACGAAATTGCATAATTTTTACTTCTATTAAATAGTCATAAAAAGTAGTTGATCTTTTGAAAAATTAAGCTTTCAATCTGAGTTCTTGAAAGCCCACAAGGAATAATTATAATTAATTTAAGTAAAAGAAGAGTAATAGAGTTAATATGATTCTATTTTTTAAATAAAACACTCTAATTTGGGATGTAGGACAGAAGGTCGGACACTTTTTTTTTTTTTTTTTTTGTGAATTGACATTATTGTAATTTACCTACTAGTATTTAATTAAATTTAATATCCTAACATCTTGTTTGAATGATTGTTGCTCTGTGTATTTATATTGTCAGTTTAAATATAATAATTTATTTTAATTATTATTTAATTTTATTATATCATATTGTTAGATTCATATATTATTGTTATGTAGTTATGAAAAATATTGAATTTTTGAGACGAAGATTTCTAGAAAACAACCTCTCTACTTCTATGAAGTAGTGGTAAGATCTGCGTACATTCTATCCTCCTCAGACCGCACTTATAACATTTCATCGGATATATTGTTGTTGTTGCAGCTATGAAAAATATTGTATCTTATATAAATTCTGATATTTTTTGTCAGGTGAATTTGTCAAAAAATCGAAGAATATGCTTCTCCTTGTGTATTCTTCTTCTTCTAGGTCTCTCTTTCTTTTACTCTCAATCCACACTATATCACTTGAAAATATACTATTCAACGTGTTATAATATATTAACATAAACAATCATTTTCATAACAGAATATATAATGTTATATATTTTTCATAAGACAACATATAACATAATATATAGTCGTATAAAACTATTTCAATTTTGATAAAGTTATAAATAAGAGGAACTTGAAAATTTTAATAATTTTTTTTTTGCATAACATAATATATTTTTTTTATAAATAATATATCAATATTATATAAGATATGTTTATACAGACTTTTATATTATCATATAAAAGTTTATAAATTTATATAAAAATTGAACTTCATTTCCTATAAATTTTAACTCGTAGAAGTAGATAAATAAATATTACCAGATAGTTGAGATCATCATTGAACAGCTTTCAATTCTAATAATAATTGCAATATGCACGATATCCTCAATGAACCACAAACATCAATTATTCCTCTGAGATAATTAAATAAAATTTTCTTGCTCATACATTGTAAACTTAAAACAATTTAACTGAAAATTCCAATTGTATAACTTAATGATGTTTACAAAGCATTTTAGAATATTATTATTGACGTACTGCTTGAACATTAGGAAAAAATAATTGAAAATATTCTTTTCTAAATATATAACAATGAAGTCATGAAAGTTATTTATAGAAGAGAATGATTGAACAAGTACCACATGGGATCAATACCTGCAAACCTAATCTCATACTTGAAGATTTTTTGAAGCTATTTTACATTTCACTATAGATAGAGTTGGTGTATATAATGAAAAAGACTATTATTTTAAATGTTTAACAATGAAGTCATAATGAATTATGTAATTGCAAAGCACGATACAAGTGTAATATGTATTTGTGTGACAAATTTATAACATGCATGATATATTTTATGCATGTTTGACAAGTGATAGCCATGCAAAACACCTCCTTGTATGTGCGACACAGGTTTATCATGTATGTCATGTGTCATGCAAGATCACGTGTGTCAAGCCAATCAATCATGTCAACACATATTTTATTTTTCAATTATTTTATCATGTCTAGACATCATCAGAATATTAAATTATCACTTATGGCATCTAAGTGAAAGGTTATTTAATTGACTGGAAATCATCCATAAATTTTAACTACTATTCTTTAAATAGCACTTTAACTTATTAAACTTAATTTGGTCACGTGGAACATATATTTCACATTCTTCCACCTAACATAGGTAAGGTCATTAACTCAATGTGATTCAACAAACATTCTTATATTATGTGTACATCTAATTAATTTAATTAATGATTGCTATTAAGCAATGAATCAGTGTGAGCCATGATAATTATATGTCATTTTATTCGACATAATCATTTTATGTACTACAATACTAACTAATTAATCAACGGTCGACATAATTCTATAATTAGAAAATATATTATTGATTCAATGATAATGGTTAAAAATGTCTTTATTTAAGCAAAAATATGTTATCATCATTCTCAACATGATGTGTACAAGAGAAAATAAGAAACAACATAAATAAATACATAAATAAGCTTAAAGTGTCAATTTCATAACAACATAAAATCTTTACGTAAGGTTATCCATTGTTATCATTAGTGTTCATTTTTTAATGCATGCTAGCAATATTTTGGATGGTGATTCATTTGTCAAAGGATTAACAACCTCTCATAATAGAAACTCTCAAGGACCCCAACTGTTACACCCGGTCGTAAAATTATCAAAATACTCTAGAGGAGAGGCATTCGTATAACACATTTTTTTAAACTTTTTCGGCAATTCTGAGGCTAGAAATGTAATCAACATGAAAAATAGTGTAGGAACATGGTACTAGTTGATTTTTAAGCAAACAGATCAAAAGACAATTTTTCAAAGCAAAAATGTAATTTCAAAAAAATGTATGACATGTTTGTGCCGTGGACTTGTCACGAATTTGCACCTAATGGTGATTCCAATATTTTCTATGGGACTAAAAACTCGACCAAAACATTTTCGACGAAAATTGCTCATGAAGTTCCTAAGTTCGCGATGCAGACTTGGTATTTCATAGTGCAAATTTTTAGTTTTTTTTTAGCAACACTCCAAGACTTTTTCCTACCCTTCCTAAGCTTAACTCATGACTAATATAGGTCATTTTAAGCGTAAAAAGGGTTTTAAACCATTCCTCGATTTCTGAACGTTCTAACAAAAGACTAGAGCTAAGAAGAGGAGAAGAGAAGGTAGGAATTTAAACGACTGGAATCAAAACCTGTACAAATTTGATTGTCAAACTTCATCTCAGGTATGTAAGAATAACCTAAAATATAGAATTGTTCTTCCATGTTCCCCTCGAGATAGATTGATAGATGAAAGTATTGACTCTTTATGCATGTTTTCTTGAATATTTTCTTGCAAAATTATACATACCTTACGTATTTTCATATGTTGATGATCATCACAAACTTAATTTACTAAATAAATGCTTTTACATGAATTATTTCACAAACCCTACATATTACTTCGTAAAAAAAATGCATAAATGAACATAAAGATTGAGTCTAGAGCCTTCATTTGAGAATGTTTATTGTTATTGTGATGTGAGCATGATGATAGATTGATAAAATTTGATGGTCCTGTGAGTCTCCATAATTGAACCCCCTGATTGGTCTATATTGATAGCCTTCTTTATGATAGTCTAAGCTCCTCTTGAAAGACATGAGCGAGAATTGATTGGATGGTTGATAGGCTGAAACGCTCAATTGCAATAAAATTAATGGTTGATAAGAGTCCTTATAAGACTCACGATTGGCTTGATTGAAATGATTGTCTTATGAACATTGAGTCTTTGGGAGGAGTATTGAGCATTGAATTGAGTGAGAATAAATGCAACTCGAACTCAATAACTACGTTGCCAAAAGTATGAGAGGATCAAAATCGTTAAGTCGGATGTTTCTTCTTGTAGGTCCCTGAAACAATAGAGGACTCGTTTGATTGGATCCATTGTGGATTGTTTCGTTCTTACACTGGCAAGGTATTAAAAGGTTGTGACAACATCAATAGGATTAATGTATGATTACTGGCTCATAAGTGATTATTATCAGATAAGAGAAACTCCTAATATGTTCTATACTAATAGTACTCTAATTGGGTTGGTTTGAATTGGTGTTGATAGGTCATTATCTACTCTTTATTCTTGCTTTAGATAGATATTTAACATCCTAATTAAGTTTCTTATCTCTTGGTTTGAGTTATCTAAGTTGATAGTATTATACCTTGATGCATGTTTCTTTCAGCCACTTTATATACTCATACATTTCACGTACTAACATCCATTTGGATTGCATAATTTTATGATGTAGAGACAGGTACTAAAGATCATTAACAGGCGCTTTGTTGAGGATCTTCCCCACTTTTCAGCTGATTGACAAGTCCTCCCTAATCTTGGAGAATGCACATTAATTATTTCATCCAGCTTTAGAGTTAGACTTTAGATTATTTTTTTTCTATTGATTTGAGATAGTCATGGATCTATCAGTGGCACCATTGAACAATTGATAGAAGTTTCATAGACTAGAGTCAATTCATTTGATTGAGTATTATTTTAAGCTAGTCCATTTCATACTAGCCTTATTGACTCGATTTGATCATCTAAAGTTGAGATTATCCATCTTTTACTTTCTTTAGTCTTCCGATGATGTGTTAACTATTGATTGAATGAATATGATGAGGGCAAGTGGTTCACTTAGGGATTAGCAATAGTCTCTGCGTGTTGGCCACACCAAGAGTGCCCTCTCGAGGCCTGACACCAACCAAGTCATCTTACCATATCATTACCATACATAATGCATTCAAACAACAATAAACAATCTAAAATGAAAGGGAAAGATAAGTATCAATAGAAAGGTCTCAAAGGGAAGGAATATCTTTGGTGCGAAAAAAACACAACATAGACGTCATACATCCAACATGTCTCTAGTAGAACTAACATAGATGGGAAGCTTACAATATGTTTCTAGCTCATCCTCAACAAAGAAAAAAATAGTTTCAAAGTAATCATAAACTCTAGAAATGGTAAAATATTATGATAGATTTATTCCCAAAGCATGAGAACTCATCAATCAATATTCAATGAACTCCCAAGCTAGTCACGAAGGTGAGAAGTAGAATGGTGGTTGTCTCTACATTATGATATAATGTAGGAAAAGAAGTATGCATTAGTATTTTGAATGTATAAGTATGTCAATAATATTCATAAAGTAAATATAAGTGACATGGAATATAAGACTTAAGATACAACACCAAAACCAATGAGCATATGGTAGAACTTGTTTAAAACATAAGATGAAAACATAAGTAGAACATATAGTCGATGTATCAAATCATAGTAAAACTTGAAACTAAACTCAGTCATTACGTGGGACATCGGTCTTAATGTGGGAGAGACTACTTTGTCAAGGTAGACTTTGTGATGATATGTTCATTTAACATCATGAGTTATACATGGATCTACTATCTAAATCTATAATATAAATCTATAGTGGCATGTACTTTTGGGCTAGATGTTGGTCCTCTCATGAAACCCACACTCAAACTATTAGGGTGTCAAATCGTGACAACTAATCTAATAATATACCGAAACTTAACACCTGATCCAGATAAGATGTCAAAATATGATATCTAATTCAATAATATGTCAAAACGTGACATCCAATCTAATAATGTGTCAAAACATGACACTCGATCCATAATCACAAGCATCATCACAATCATAATCACATCTATAGTGAATAATACACACCTAGCTAATAGGTCATCAATTAGTTCATAGTTATTTCTTTTTTTTACATACATGTAAGAAGTACTATGAAATAGTTAACATGCATATATCACACAAATGATAATATTAAATCGTCATCTGTAATGCAATCACTACATTGAAAATCATAAGTAAATCATAGTTTATTATATGATATTAGCAACATTAAGATCTTTCATATTCACCTTTTTTAATTCTCAATTAGGTATTAGTCAAGTATTTTACATAGATCTCTAATATGAACACGCACACTGTAAATAGCCAAATATAAGATCTTCTTTGATTATCATAAGTCTTAGGATACCATAATAATCTAACAATTTCTTTTACACATAATCTTACAGGGACCACTAACCATCTCAACAGGAACTAAGATGAACAATCAAATATTAAACTATTACTTCTAGTCAAAGAGTAATCACAACCACCATAGTACTTTTCTTTCCTAACAATAATAATCACACATCTAACCATCCAAACTCCATATCAAAGGTCTAAGCGTGATTTTTTTTTTCGTCAATCTACATTGCACTAGGTGATAAAAATAGGTTTACAATTATTCAAGGAGGAAAACCTAGTCTACCTAGGTGCCGAGCAGATACAGAAGGAAGATAACACAATTTCTTACTTTCGAGCGGCAAAACGGTGAAGGCAGACTTGAAATTCGTTGGTTGTGACCTTCCTTGCACTAGAATCCATTCTCTCTCTTCTTCATAAGTCTAGAGCTGCCTTTTGAGGGTTTCTAGGATAACCCTCATCTATTTTCGCACTTAAGGAAAAAAAGAGATAGTAAAAATTTAATTTTTTTAATTTCTGTCTTGAATACTGCCATTGTAGGTTCCATCCTTCTATGGCACCTGAATCTAGATAGTGTTTAGTAAAAAGGTCATAACTTTTCACTTGTTAGCTCTAAATTATTCAAATTTGATAGCAGTGAAAAGAAGACTCGCAGATCTTTAATTTGATATATCATGGGCCATCTAATTCATTATAAGCTGAGAGTGATGGTTATTTGAAATCAATATTAGTTTCAGCTTAAACTCGAAACTAAATCGATAAGGCACTTTCAACTTAACTTTATGATAGGGGCATTGTACGACCTTAATTCACAACTAATGTAATGCATACCAAGAAATTGCTCCAAAACTTATGATGAATGATATTCATATATCTTTACCACAAGTATTTTCGATAACGACGAAGTAGGTCATTACAGAATGTACTAAGTATGTGGGCAATCATAATATACATATATATGGCATGGAATAAAAGTGCATGAATCATTAAATGCAAGACCATAATAGTATAGGCATAAAGTAAAACATGAGATAAGACACAATTTAAAATCATATGGTCAAGTATCAAATCAAGTAAAACTTTAAGTAAATTTAGTCATTTTATAAGATTTCAATCTTAACCGACAATAAGACCATGTGAGTGATAACATGAAATCTAATGTAACTCCCACATTTAAAAGGGAAAGGCTACTTTGCGAAGGTAGACTCTATGATGGTACATTCAATCATTCATGAGCTATATGTGGATCTACTGACTAAGCCTATAAGGTAACCTAAGGTGACACATAGATTTAGACAAGAGATTACAAGTAGAATTCCCTTAAAAAGATAACTTTAACGTCTTTCAGACCGAACTCTGTTGTAACAACCCATTTTAAGCTAAAAAATGCCCATATCAGACAAAACATAAGAGAAATGTTTGATATATAAGTAAGCAGACCTTATCTACTAGTGATGCATTTTAAAGTTGTGTGGGCCTAGACCCTAAGTGGACAATATTACTAGCGGGCTGCGCCATTACAAATGGTATCTGAGCCACTCCTATGTTAGCTTTGTCAACGTGGGCTAAAGCTCAACCGAATGTAGACAAATCCTGATAAGATGGAGTAAATTTCAGTGCCGAGTCTATGCAAACCTCATCGAGGATGCTGAGTTCATAGATTGGGTATATGTAATAACCCATCTTAAGCTAAGAAAGTCCCACATCGACAAAAGCATAATAGTGATGCATTTTAAAACTACGCGGATCTAGGTTCAAAACAGATAATATCACTAGCGGACTGAACCATTACACCCACTTCAAGCCTTCTTAGTGCAAAGTCAAATCCCATGAAATAATAAATCACAGTACAATAATCAATCATAAATCAATCACAGTTTTGAGTCATAAAAATTATCATTTATCTGGAGTAGCTTATTAAAACTTTGGTAATTCATCAATGTGAGAATTGTCTTTATCACATCTAGAATTCATAATTAGGTGAGAAAATCCTTTCGCCAACATTCATTTAGGACTTCTACAAATTATATAATAAATAGTTTCATAAAACTTAAGTGAAATCTTCTTTTATTCATGATCATGGTTCATAATAGATTAGGATAATTATGTTGGTTCAATCTCAAATTAACTTAAAAATATTTGATTCAATTGGACCATGCATAATTATAATAGAAATCATAAATTAAATTCATAATTGTAGGAACCCATATTGATAATCATGAACCTTGGAGAACCTTATAGAGCAATTTCTATAAATCATAAAAAACTAATGAAACTAAAAGTAATTCGTGTTTAATTCGGCCAATAAACAATAATGGAAATTTAATTCATGCAATTGAAAGAAAATTGAACACTACTTATAATGAGATCATGAACCCTATATAACATGTAGAGAATTCATATTAAAAATCATCAAATTCATGTAATTATCATCAATTTGTATCAAAATAGATCAATAGTCTTAAATTAAGTCCTAATTCATGAAATTGAGAAGACCCGTAAAAGTACATACTTGAAATTGATAGGAAAACATAGAGATTTCTTTGAGCTTCATGAGTGAAGGGGACCCCATGGATGAATATTTACATATCTTGAATTAAAATTTGAAAGAAAATTTGGAGAAATCAACTTGGAACTTGAAGGAATTGATTTGATATTTCATGGAGCCTTATTTGAAGAAGAAGAAAGTCTTGGACAGATTTTCTAGAAAGAAAATTTTGTGAATTAAAAATGAGGTATGAGAGAATTTGAAAGACTTAGGATAGTTAATAGTTATGATTTTGTACCAAAAAATTATCCTGATTCATTGACTAATAAGTAGAGGAAAGACCAAAACACCCCTACTTAAAACTAAAAAATAGATGGAAAAATCTACCTAGGTCCGCAAGGTGGACTAGAACCTAGGTGCATCACAGTACAATTTTATCCGAGATTGAATAAAGGAATATTTTGAACTAACTTGGGACAGGTCTGCATCGCGAACCTCTCGTGCACCCTGCTAGATAAGAAAATTTTTCAAAATTTTTTCTTCAAAATACTTAGGTCATTTTTAATGTTTTTCCTTTTTCTTGCTTATTCCAATTTTCAAACTTGTGAGATATTACGAGAATTAAATATGACCTTTTATCAAGATAAGTTAATAGAGAAGATCAGATTAATTGAGAGACGGAGTGAGACTTTTAACTGAACCCTTCGAAAAATAGAGTT
>JAABOM020058957.1:0-13327 GCA_011800125.2 Solanum clarkiae
CAGTAAAACAGAGGAAACTCTGCCGGATTTTCGGTAGAATCTGGAAATTAAGTTTAAGGACCTTTATGATTTAAGATCGGTATGAACGCCTAATCGGCGTAAGTCACGGCCCCGGGTTGGGGTCGTGACAATTCTCCACAATCTGCCTTGAGGATAGAAACCCATAGAACAACCAAGGTCGCTAGAAGTTTTAGTGCGGGGTGAAGTTGTTGATATTGCAGAGGAGATTACCACGAGGGTTCAGTTTGGGCCAAACTACATAGTACCTCGTTCCACCATAGAGTATGATGCTAAATTTCTAAGATAAGGAAAGCGGTGAGCAAGAAGAATGTAGATACGAAGACAAAGTCGCTCAGGTGGATAGCCAGCCAGCTACGGGAGAAGGGTGTGGAACCCATGTGGGTCACAAACCGTCCTGCTCAGATCGTGAAATCCCACCTCTCATTAACAGTTGTGTTTTGGTGGCCTATTATATGTTGGTGCATTAGGCCCATATTTATAGATAACATGATCACCCCGGAGAGGGTTGTACTACTAGCTAGCATTCTGGTTGGTTATGATATTTATTGGGCACGAGTCATGGCTGAACAGATCCATGAGTCAGCGATTCGTACTCAGACCTCATTACCTTTTCCCATCTTAATACATTGATTATGTAATGAGGCAGGGGTGCATGCTTCTTTGTACTTTGATCCATATGTAGAGGCCCTACACACCATGAACCCCAGCCTGATAAAGGTTGATGAGAACCTGGTGGCCCTACAGAGCATAATTTCCCGTCCGATCCCAGATCCATTCCTAGTAGAGCCTCCGACTCAGAGTGCACCTCCAACTGCTATTGGAACTATTTCAGTTGCTACAAAGCCTATGCCAGCTGTGGAGATTGAGTCCACACCATCCTCTAGTACTCTAGCACCAACATCAGCCACATTACGGGTTGATTCTCTTATTTCTGTTATTGTATTTCAGGCATTATTGTGCAGAGTGGCTATGGTTGAGTCTAGACTTCAGGTCAATTTGTACGGGTCAGACCTTGGGTTGACCAGAACGTACATTATTCCGAGGAGAGGATGAAACCATTTTCCCGTGATTTAGTAGATGAGAGAGTTAGGGAAATGGATACCCGAGTAGATGCCTTCGAGGAAAGAGTTCAGCGGAGACTTGAGGGAGCTCTTCCTGCTGACATGAGCGCTGTGACTGAGGAGTTGCACAAGTTTAAAGAAGACTTATTGCAGATGTTAGCAGCTCCTGTTGCAGTCCCATAGGTTGCATCGACTGGTGATGAGGCATTCGAATAGCTACCGATCATCCAAACGTTTGTAGGAAAAGGCCACTTGAGCATGATGATGATTCAAAGTCGGCTCAGAAGAGACTAAGACCAGAGGAGGAGCCCATACTGAGGAGGTGGTGCAAGAGTTGTTATTGCTGGTAGCTATTCAGAGAGATTGGACACAACACACCCTATATGGAGAGGGTAGTTCAGGTACTACTGTGGAGTAGATAGAGCCCCAGGACCCTACACACCAGCTAGAGACCGGTGCTAGAAGCACCATGATGTTTGACTTCTTTTGACCATGTTCTTATTTTATCATTTTGGATATTTTTTTCTATTGTTAGACAATCTTTTTGTTATGTTGGTATTTGGATATGTTTGAATATTTTTATGATTGGACGTTGTTTTTACTTCCAGGAAACAACCTCTCTACTTCTATGAGGTAGTGGTAAGGTCTGCATACATTCTACCCTCCCCAGACCCCATTTGTGGGATTCCACTGGGTGTGTTGTTACTGTTGTTGTATGTTGATTTTACTTATATTATGGATGTTAGTTTTTGGTTTTTAATGTGTGTGAATATATATATTCGTTCCTATCTTTGCTTTGAGGACAAGTATCCTATTTTTGGTGGGGTGTGGGAAGTTCTGGATTAAGGTGAAGTCTGAGTAACCTCAAGTCTATAATTTCCCCTATTTTTGATCCTACGGTTTTCTTGCAGTGATTCTTTTTCCTTGTGGATGTTTACTTTTTCGTTGAACCGGCATGTTTAGGTAATGTAGACAATGTGTAAATTCATAGTAGTGTTATCTATTGGCATAAACATAATCATTAGTTGTGTTTCAAAGTTTTGATGAAAAATTGGGTACCCTCAAAAATTTTGAGATTGTAGTTGTTGATGCATTCATACATTTTTGAGTATCTGATAGTGTTTGTTCTGATACTGTGAAGGTAAGCTGAGGCTGAAAGCATAACCTGCGAGTCTATACTTGATTGTGGTTGCAATGTCATGTGGGTTGTGAGCTTACTTTGCTGCATTCATGTATCTTGTATGGACTCAGAAGTTTCCTTAATACTATAAGATTAGTTTGGTGATGTGGTTTACATGGAAAGGATCTTAGACCTTTGTTCTTTGATTGAACCCACTTTTACCCTAAATGGCCCACCGAATGAGTGAGTGAATCCTTGTTCCAAATTTTTGAGCTTCTCATGTACTCATTGTTTCTTGACACTTTGCTAGCTTAACCTTGTTTGATGAAATACCTTGATATTGACCCTGGTCTATCCTTGGACATGTGAACCTTTATTGAGGCTAAAAGCCTAAGTTGAGGGTGGCTACAAGTTGTGGCCCTTGTGTGACGAATAGATATTGTGTATTTCACCTCAGGCTAAAGCCCTAAGTTGTAGGTGACCCTTATTGTGGTAAAGTAATGACAATGAGGTGGTTGGTTGGGAAATAATGAAAGAAATGAAAAAGCATGAGCCAGGTGAAGAAAAAAGAAAAGAAAAATGCCTTGAATTGAAAAAAAGTAGCAAGAATTGAGTTTAGAAATAAGGCATAGCTGAAAATAGAAAGAAAGCACCGGAGAAAAGTTCAAAACAAGAGAATAAGGGTGGATTTATCGAAAAGATTAGATTATGAAAGCAAAAAGTGTTGGTTAACATGGTTCAAGGATAGCTTTTGATCACTACTTGCCTAAAGTACCATACCATAGCCCCCCTAAACCTATGTTACTAGCCCATAAGTGCTAAAGTGATCCAAATCCATTTTGTTACCAAGCCAGAAGGTGGGTATAGAGGCAAGCCTATGGTGTTAGTCAGTATGCATGAACTTCAATTGTGAGAGTGAGAATGCTTCCTTAGTCTCTGAATTATAAATGAATTTTGAGTGAGTATGAGGGACTTCTTTCCAGTGAGGGCATTGGCACAGCTTGAGTAGCATATGACTATACCAACTTTTATGGATGGTTGATGCTCCTAAGCTTGGCATAGTTGAATTGCTAGGTATCTCATTATGTTTTGGTTTTGCTTAATATCATTGCAATCTTGTTTTGTAAATGGTAGTTGGGTACCTGAATCAAAAGAGTTGTTGCATATGCCGTTAATCTAGCTACTATGTATTTCTCATTGTCTACTTAGATTGAGTCGTCGCTTGAGGACAAGCAAAAACTCTAAGTTGAGGGTGTTGATGTGCTATCAAAATACAGCATATTTGAGGCCCAAAATAAGGGATTTTATGAGTTATTATTGTGACTTTTTATGGTTTTACGTGTTTTTGTGTTGTTCTTGCAGAAAAGTTATGTTGGCACGATTTTTAAGAAATAGAGACCAAAATTTAGAAATCTGCTAAGTAGAGGTCACCCCTACGAGGCCATCCTACGAGTCGTAAGTCTCACCATGACTCGTATAGGTGGACTTATAGTAGGAATATGAGAGACAAAATGTTGGACCCAGAACTGAAGGCCAAGACTATGAGAGGAACATACGAGTCGTATCTCAAGAAATGACTCATACCTGTGGGTTTTACTAGTTCAGTCAAAGATGCCAAGAACCTTAGATTACACCCCGACAACGACTCATAGGTCACCCTACAAGTCGTACAAGCAAGGCATACTAGTTGTCAGCTATCTTTTCTGTGTTATTTTTAGGGTTAATTTGTAAACACTATAAATATATTAAGTTAGGTTTTTATGAAAGAGAATCCAGATTTTAGAAGATAGGACTTGCCTTTGAATATTCTCTCAAGAATATTTTATGGTTTTAGATTAGTTTATTATTCTCTCTTGGGAACCCCATTTTTAGGATTGCAAATCTTGCTTTGTATTCATTGTTGATCAATTAAGCTTGTGTGTTTGCAACTTGTGGTGCCTACACTCTTAAGAGTTTTTGGTAAAACTTTCATTTATGTCTTGTCTGTGCATTTTTGCTTGTTTTTCTTAGCCATAATAGCTACGACCCACATCATGGGATTGTAGGAATCATGGGTAGTTGACTTGAAATAACCTAGGTTTATCGTATTTTTACTATTTGAATTTGCGTGTATTGTCTATTTCTTTTCATTAAGATTGTCATTTGGTGGTGCCCAATATAAAACCCCACCTACTATCACTAGCTCGACCAAGGTAGTGATGATTAGTAAAAGGGAAGCAGATGATAGGATTTGATTGATGTGTTCTTGTTTAATCAACAAAACTTGACCAAGGGGAGGTTAACTGGGACAATTAGTAATGGTTAGTTGGCACGCCATGGTGGCCGACTAAGCGCCATAGTGAAATTCGACCTTCAACTTCACAAGTGGGCTTAAAGCACCTATGTTACCATCCTGCATGCGAATTTCCAATTGTAGTTATGTTTCCTAGGGTAATTGATACAACAAACTATGCCGAACATGATTCCCAAGTTGTCCCTAAAATTGAGTATTTCTTGCATCACAGTTTAGTGTTTATTTTACATTATTTTTGAATCACAAACCCCTTCCCCCCCCCATTTAGAGATTTTAGTTATTTATGCTTGAAATGATTAGTAGCGGATTCTTGTAGCGAAGCCCCATATTCCCTGTTGATTTGACCCTAACCTTCAGTTAGGTTAATTGCTGACAACGACTGCTTTCTTATTTGAGCATGAACATCATCAGTGTTCGACTCAAAGGGTCCTTATACAAAGTCTTTAGTCTCTAAAATATGTGTCTCTATAGGATTACGTATTATACCATTGCTATACTAGTGAATTCATCTAGTTCACATTATCATGTTTTGTTTACCTTGGCAAGTAGACCACACTTCGCCAGGGGTATCATGCCTGGTGACGTATACCGAGGGGGTGTCATGCCCTGGATTCCTAGTTTGCGCTACTTGGTCTATGTTGGTTGAGCTCTTTTCCCACATTTGTATGATATATTATGTAAGTTAAATATTTTATAAGCATGTTTTAATACAAGCATTGATCATGCATATCATAATGAGATAATATATCCATTAATTATGAGTATGCATTTTGAATATATTGGCTTATGTATTTGTTGCATTGCACCCGACATACGTAGTACATTCAAACGTACTAATGCATACTCTACACCTATATGATATTACCATGTAGGGACCGGAGCTCCTTTTGATTATCCTCCTCCATGTGGCTAGTTCAGTACTTCGAAGAAAGCTTTGGTGAGTCCTCCACTCTGAGGATAATGTCTGTGTTACTAATGCTATGTTGAGACTTCTTTTATCTTGAACACTTTTTATCATGAGGGTGAGTCGGGAAGTGTCTTGGCCCCTGATCCATTCTAAAGTAAAGGTGTTGTTGGATACTAAATGTGTATATGCTTATGAACTTGACTCTTCTTATATTTCTATATTTATAAAAGACTTCTCTTAGCCCTATTTCCCTTTTTCATACTTGACTCTTGTTGATATCTATTTTCAATTCCGCAACCAAGGATGTGTACAAGATATTCTAAGAGGCTAGTTTGGGTGGTCTTCGGACTTTCTATTCGCCGTGTCACGTCTAGGTCCAAGGCTTGGGTCATGATAGATAATAGGTTGTGTGGTAGATTTTCCAAGTATGAGTTTTGGCTCAAGTCTATGATATTTCTGGGCCACGTAGTGTCCAAAGATTTAATGACCTTATTGGTCATTTTTGAGCCTATTTATGAAAACTACTACTCTGCCTTTTTACAAGTTGCTTTGGACCTATGTTAAACTATTTGTATTATTGAAATTGATTTCCTGAGTTTTAAAAGTTGAAAAATATGAGTTTTGGTATTTTTAGAAGCTTAAATTGTTGAAAAAGAGAGTTTTTATACTATTTTGAGTTTCTGGTGTTGGATCAGAAATTTGTCAATACCATTAGTTCTGAAACGTCAAATCTAGTGTAAGAGAATTTATGGAACTGAATTTGAAGTTACAATAAAGTTTTTAGGCACAAAGTTGCATTTTTAGTTATTTCTGGAGCCAAAGTTTGACTTTGGTCAACATTTGGAGTTCGGAAGCAGATTGAAATTTTGACAGTTCCAATTGTTCTGGATGGTGAAACAAATGTTAGAAATAATTTTATCATAATTTTTGAAGTTGTTGAGGGCAGTTTTGATATTTAAAGTTTTAAACTAGTTTATTCAAGTTGCATTAGTAACTGTTTCGTGGAGACCTCAGAATAATTATGATTATTTCGTTGAGCTTAGATCAACATTTCTAATATGGATACATGTTTGTTTGTGAAATTTGTGTTCCTGATGACTTTTGAGTTTCCATTCTGAGTTTTGGGCATAATTGTTGTATCTGATTTGTGGTGCAATAGAGTTTCTTCTTCACGTTGGTGGAGGTATTTGGTATTCTCTTCTTTTCATTTGAAGGAGAATCTCTTCATTCACAGAGTAACAATTGAGGTGTCTCCCTTGTTTCTCCGCATCGCAGAGTGAACCTCAGGTTTGCGGAGGTATCTCGCATGGTCCTCCTCCATGTTTGCAGAACCCTGTCTGCATTCACAGAGTGTATTTCGTCTCTTCAGTTGTTAAAATCTGAGAACCACCATTTTACTTCATTTCAAACATTTCAAGCTTTTGGGGTGATTTTTGATGAAGGTTTTTTAGGAATACTCTTGGATAAGTGTTTCTAACCCCCTTTTGATTAATTTTGCATGACTTTTACCTTGATTTTGTCTTGAATTTCATGATTTTAAATATGCAAAAGTAGGAATTTTTGGTCTACGATTTGGAAACTTTAGTTGGTGATTTCTCCTCCATTATCACTTAAATTTAGTGAGATATTGACCCATGAACTCCTTTTCTCCTATAGATTCATAATTTCAAGTTAATTTTAGATTCGAAAACTTTGAATCTTAACCCTAATTTTGACCTTTTTCCCCTAAGGCTAATTAGTGCCAATATGGGTATAAAATTCAAATTTTGATGCTAGTATCTATTTCTTATAGCGATTGTTCAATTCGGTGATTGTTTGGAGGCTTAAGTAGATTAAAAGCTTGTCCGAGTGTCGTTTTGGTATCGAGGTGGGTTCCTTTAACCTTTTAGGACTATATTTGAGTTAGTGGATATGTTTATGTAATAATTATAAGATTTAGGTTAATTAATGATTAATCGGATTGATATGATAGAATTGTGATGGAAATATGATATCAATTATGCTGAAATTTGAGTAATCTGTGATTTTATTGATAAATAAAGATGAAAGCTTAAGAATTGAGATATATTGGATGTAGATGTGATAATATGAGACTTATAATACCATTTGGGAGAATTATGTGGTAATTGCGATACAGTTGAGATATATGAATATATTTTTGGGACTTGAATAGTCTTGTTTCATTGTCATTCTGATTATTGACGAGAAGGTGATGATATAAGACTTACTTATGGCATTATGGTACTAATTTATGCACTTGACATAGCGTTTGTGATGTTTTGGCTATTATGTATATCATTATCATGTCATATTGCATATATGTACTTGTATTGTAGGATTAACATGTATACATCTCACATTGCATATATACTACTGAGACACTATGAATTTTAAACAGTCGTATTACTTTGAGATTTTTTTACCGGCACCAAAGTCTATCGAGTTATATTATTACTGTTGTAAATTTTGATATCATGACTTTGGAATGCATTTCATCTTAATATTGCATTAGCCCTAAGATAGTGTATTACTTGATATCTCCTTACAGGCACCAGTGTCCGTCGAGGTATCATCAATGTCAAAGTATATCGTGATACTGGAGAGCTCTTTACCGGCTCCAGAGTCCATTGAGGTGTCATCGGTGCCAACGATCATCTGACACTTAAGAGATGCTCGTATATGATTTGATGAGACCCCCATGGGTTCTACCTAGTAGCTTCAGCTCGATAGATGTATACAACAGTACCGAAATCCGCCATGATTTCACCACATGCATTACATTTATACATTGAATGTGCATTGCATCATTAAGTGTTATTAATATCTGATCTTACTCTAATATATGTTTATATTATGCACTAACCCTTTCCTTGCACATGATAGAACTCTTCGCCATGACATACTTACTTGATTTCCATTACTGAGTCGATTGAACCTATTGAGTACTGTCGATGTACTCCCCTCTACTTTGTTTCCTCCTTGCAGATCGAGTACAAGGACCTATATAGGTTAGTTAATCTCTCTATATTAGAGTTATTCTTCATCTATCCAAATCTCAGTGGTGAGGCTCAAAATCTGAATCGTCGTGGATCTTTTGAGATTTCTTTTATTATTTTCTATACTGGAGATTGTATTAGATATTATCAAATAGCATTCTATCTTTCTTTAGAGATAGATGTATTTACTCATTCATACTACTTTAGATGTTCTTGTACTCATGATTCCAGATTTTGGGATTTTGTATTAAACGTGTGGTTAGTTTTGTTTTATTTCATTCTTTCTAGTTGTGAGCTAATTTTTGATCATGCCAAGTTTGGTGTTGGAGCACTAGTTTTGTTGGTCTCGTGAGTCAAGAGTAGGGTGTCTAATGGAGTATCACAGATCAATATGTAGACAACCATTCCCATCTTTGGGAGACTATAGGTCACAGTTCATGTGTTTCTTCATATCACATGTTTAGAAAGTGTCTAATCTACTCCTTTTACATAGATGCTAGTTACTTGATCTTGACGATCTGTGAGAGAGCCCCAGTCAACAGATGTGACTCCCACTCCTGGTCGAGGAAGGTGTTGTGATAAGGCTATCGGCGAAAGACTTGCTACTAGGGAAACTCTTCCTAAAGGATAGACTAGATTGACTTCTCCAAAGCCTGAGTACGAGTCAGAGAGACCTACAGACTCTGTTCTATCATCTTCAGCCCCTAATGCTACACCTTCAGTTCAGAAGTTACTTTAGTGGGTTTTGGCTAGATTAAAGGGAGCACCTCTGGCCCGGGCTATTGTTGATGCATCGGTATCTACCACATTGGTTGGCCCTTCTATAGCTCCAATTCAACCAACTATGATTCATGTGGGAGATCCTTCGGTCCCAACAAATCCTTCTATGACTTCTAAGATTCCACCTTAAACATTGGGAATGGTTTCGGATCACAGCTTCAAGGATTGGTTATTGCTTCATATATTGCACTGCCCAATTTTTTTGTGCCTCTATATTCTGCTAGTCCTGATATATCCCTAGCTGAGAAGAGCAGCTTTGAGTGGTTTGTGTGGTTGGCTCCCCCGAAATTAAATGGTACCCCTAGTGATAGAGCTTGTGATTTCTTATTAGAGTGTTCGGACCAACTATGTAATTTGGATATCCTTGAGTCGCATAGAGTTGCTTATACCTCTTAACAGTTCACCTACCTAGCTAAGGAGTGATGGAGGTCAGTTTTGGCTTGCCAACATATTCGATCTCCAGTCATGACATGGAAAAAGTTCATAGATGCTTTCTTGGAGAGGTTTGTACCATATAGCCTTCGGGACAGTCACTGTGATTAGTTTTCGATGCCACTTTTAGGCTATGAGGTCATATTTCATACATTGTCCAGATATGCCTTGTCCAGCATCCCTATAGAGTTTCCAAGGATTAAACACTTAGCCAAGGGATTACCGGGGTATCTTCAGGAGGCCATAATTTTCTTGGTTCTAGCTAGAGGAACTTTTCATAATGTAGTGGATCACGATTATATGATAGAGAGCATAAGGCATGATAGAAAGGGTCGAAGGAAGAGATTTTGTTAGCATGGCTAGTTTAATGGATCCCCGCCACGAGATAAGGAGTTCCAGAAGCAGGGCCATCAGGGTCAGGTAGTCCATGCAGCCATCCCTATAGTTGATAATGTTGATAGATCCAGGCCCACTTAGACAGGCTTTGACAGCTCCTTTAGTGTAGCCAGTGCTGGTGGCTTTTCAGAGCAACCATCTTAGGGGAGAGAGGCCAGAACTTTCTATAGTTGTTATAAGGTTGGGCATTTGGCCAATCATTGTCCTGATCATGCATCTTCTGTACAGGCTTCAGGATCTCAACAAGCTTGTCCAGCCACACCACCAGTACCTAGGGACACCTCTCAGGCAATGAAGGGTGGTACTAAAGGAGGTTGTAGTATAGTGAAAGGTGGAGCCCATGGAGCCACAGTCTAGCAGTGGGCATAAAGGATACTATGCATTCCCAGATAGAGCTAAGGCAGAGGCCTCTAATACGATTATCATAGTTATGGTTCTAGTATGGCACCGTTCAGCTTCAGCCGCTCATTGAGCCTATTTGTTTTTCCACCCTGGTAGGTGAATCATTACTAGTGAATCTAGTATATCGAGGTTGTGTTATGATTTTTATAAGGGATAGATGCTATTATTGACTTAATATTATTGGATGTCATTGACTTCGATGTGATATTGGGCATGGATTGGTTGTCAGCTCATCATACTATTCTTGACTGCCATGCGAAGACCATGACTTTATCTTTCCCCGACTTGCATCGATGTGGACTGGAGCACATAACTCCTACTCAAGGGAGTTATTTCTTAAATACATGCCTATTAGCCGATGGATAAGGGATGCTTCAAATAATTGGCTCATGTTTGGGCCGGTTCTTAGGAGCCATAATTATTGGAGACCACTAGTGTTGCTGATGTGCTGTCAAAATATAACACATTTGATGCCTAAAACAAGGGACTTTGTGAGTTCTTAATGCAACTTTTATGGTTTTTATGTGTTTTTGTGTTGTTCTTGCAAAAAAGTCAGGTTGGTATGATTTTGAAGAAAAGTTGTAGATTTTGCTGAATCATAGGACATACAAGCTCACCTACAAATTGTAGCCCAAGCTACGAGTCGAAGGATGTCTCATAGCAACAAACAGAGAGCAAAAATAAAAAATCTGCTAACTGGAGGTCACCGCTACGAGGCCATCCTATGAGTCGTAAGTATCACTATGACTCGTATAAGTGAACTCATAGCAAGAATCAAAGAGACAAAATGTTGGACCAGAAATTGAATGCATAGACTACAAGAGGAGCATACGAGTCGTAGCCCAAACAACGAGTCATACTAGTGGGTCGTACCAGTTATGTAACACCACACACCTTACAATATTAGTACAATTCAAATTAAATATGACATGGCTTGGTCAAATTAGCACTAATTTTCAGAAGTGCTTGAATCTTGTGTTAATGGGCTATATGTGCGTCTAACGCTTAAGAGGGTCGAGTGTATACATGTTTTGTGTCGAATTTAGGAGAGTACGGTCTTAAATGAAGTGAAAGAATTGAGGTGCTTATAGGACTTAATAAGCTAGCAGGTGAGTCACCTACTTTCTTAGCTTAAATTTGCTAGCTAAACGGAGACGAGGCTCGACGTCAAATTTGTCCAAGTTCGATTATGAATAAAGTCCGTTTTAAGGGTGTAACTTTGGCCCATGTTTCAGAATCATAAATAGGCTACATTTTCAGCCGAAGAAGTATAATAAAAAGGGCCCAAAGACATCACAACACACTTAGAAAATTGGGCCCAAAACTAAGTAAGTGAAAGCTGAAAATAGGCAGCCCAAGCCTATCAACTTGGAGACCCATTTAGGCCCAAGTTTGAGGGTCAAGCTGGTGGATAAGCAACCTGATAATGTGTGGATTAAGATGGTCAAAATTTAAAGGTAAGGTCGGCCAAAGAACTCTTTATAAAGGGCTCCAAAGCAGCTCCACAATTCATTTCTCACTTGAACTCACAAAAAATCAGATTGCTCTCTCTACTTTCTCTCAACTTTTCTAAACTTTGTAAAGCAGCTAAAAGGGACTTCTAGGGTTTCTATAGAAGCCCTATACCTTGAATATAATGTTAAGTAAGTTTAGACATGTGTTTACTATGGTTTTCTTATGAAAAACAAGAAGTATATGCTAGTATGTTAGTGCTGGAAAATCTGGACAGATTCTGTGCTGAAAGTTGTTGCATCTTTTCCTTTTGTTTTGGTGATTTATCTACGGTTTGTGAGCTGTATTATGAAGAGAATTGGTGTTATTAATATGGTTTGAGTTATAAACATTACCCTAAGGTTGCTGTCCTGATTTTGGTTTCATTGAACAAGCGCGTTTTATTGTGTTATCTTAAGCATCATGTTGATTGGAACTTGCAGGCTGTTGTATATAAGGATATTACCTCACGTCCTTCATGACTTCTTGAGTGCTATTATAAGACTGTTTTGGGTCTTTTTATATGTTTAAATTTTACTGGAACAGTTTAGTTAAAGTTGGAATAGGTTTGGAGTTGTCGGCATCGAAAGGTAGCAAAGGAAGGTAACGTTATGCCGTCCATTTTTAGATTGTGTGGAATTGTGATGTGTTGTGCTTTGTGGGCTGTTGTAAGACTGTTATGGCATTGAAATAGGTTGTACATGATGTGTACATGCTAATGTGTATTAGAAAATACGATTAGGGGCGAAAAAATTAAAGGAATACACTCGGGTTTATAAACACCCGCTTGCTGCCCATGTATTGTTTTCTTATGTGATTGGGATGTCAAGGCGTATATATTGGCTATTAATGCTAGTTTAATAACTTACTATGTTGTACATAAGTACTTTGAGGAAGGAAAGGTTATCTCGAGGTAGTAACGAGGTCATACAACGAGGTATGTAAGGTTACTTGATTTCGTATCACTTGGCATGAAACATAGATCTCTCCTTGGTACATAAAGGAATTCACCAACTCCGACACGCTATTAACCATGTCTCCACTCTTGTAGATGTTCATATGATTCCATACATAGTCACCTTCAGAACTGCATACATGTTTGGATACCAAGCTACATAAGTTCTTGTTACTAGATAGAGTTCACGAGTTATCCATTTCATATGCATTTCATCATTTGTGTAATGTACTCTTTTCATTGTCATGTTGTCCTGTATGATTACCTGCATGTCACATGCTACATATACAATCCTAAAACTCCAATATTATGGCCAGCAAAAGAACCATCTCAAAGGTAATTGAAAGATAAAGTATACAGTTTTTGATAGGTGGTAGCCTGAGGGGTGGAGATAGAACCTAGCCAGGGACGATCCTATCAATGGGGGGTAGCCCGAGGGGTTGAGTATAACCTAGCCAGGGACGAACCCGACA
>JAABOM020058958.1:0-13327 GCA_011800125.2 Solanum clarkiae
ATATAAGGCTAGCATGACTTTTGTTGCTTGTATCTTGTATTTATACCATTGCTTCTCTTTCTAATTCTTTTCTCTTTATTTGCATAAACACCTTGGGAGCAAATGGAGTCTCAACTTGGGACTCCCACAAATTGTTTGGAGTCATCCACGATTACATATGTTTGTTATTTTGTTGTGATACTTGCCTAACTATAACATTATTGATTTCAATCTAATTAGATTTCCCAGTGTGTCAAAACCATTTATGTTATTTTATTTCATTTTTATTTTTAAAAAGTGTTTTGCATTAAAAATAAATAAGATAAAATAAAAAATAAGGAAAAAAATAAAAATATGATTTTATCATTTTAGTTCAATTTTTAAAATTAGTTAAATTTTCAAGCTCAATCAACCTTTTCAAGTCAAATCAAAAGTTAGTCAGATTTCATAATTGTCGGATAACCGCATTTAGCGGCCATTTCGAGTGCATAAAACCTTCTCGAAGTGGAAATGTGAACCCGAACCTGTTCTTTGGATTTTTAAAAGATTTTCTGTTAGGTCTTTTAAAATATTTAATAATTTCCTAATTATCCATAAAATTAGGTGGCGACTCTGTTTTTTCTTTAAAATTTTGAAAATTGGTTTTCTCTTAAAATAATTGAGTTTTAAAACTTATTTTTGATTTTCTTTTTTTTTCTTTTCATAAATCCATTTTTCGGCATAACAGTTAATGTTCAGAGCTTTGATTTCAGATCGTAGTGAGTCCTCCCCAGTATTTGGGGATGATTATTATTTCTTTTTATATCAGTATTGGTTTTGATTGTGGCAACCATAGCCTGTCATGGTGCCTTCTTAGATATTCGTTATAGAGGCTTCGTAGACATAGACGGTTGATGGATAGTGTCGGGCTTGTTATTTCTTGTTTCCTTTCTTTGAGACATTTATTCACATTATCTTGTGATAGTTTGTTATTTTATTGAACCTTTCGCATATGAATGGATGGAACGATGGCAGTGAGACTAGGTGGCCCGCTTGGAGACTAGCAATAGTTTTCGAGTGCTAGTCATGCCTATGATACCCTCCCGGGGCGTGACAAACTTGGTATCAGAGGCCTGAGTTTGAGTGTCCTAGGGAGTCTACGAAGCCGTGTCTAGTAGAGTATTGTTTATGGGTGTGTTGTGCACCACACTTCATAAACAGGGGGCTATAAGACATTAGGAAGTATTACCCTTCTTCTATGATCTTAGATCCTACTATAAAGTTTAGCTTGTGGAATTCTGCTTTTAACTCATGCATTTTACGCTTACAGAAAATGTCGCCCAAGAGAACATTCGTTCAGAGAGATGCCCCAGCCCCCGTTGCTAAGAACAACCAACTGAAGGCTCTGGTTCATACTGAGGCCAGGAGATGGGGACGCCCCGCTAGGCCTGTTGAGGTCCCCCAGGCGCCCCCTGCTCAGCCCCAGCCAGCTCCCACTACTGAGGCAGAATTTAGAGGAGCCTTCACCATGCTGACTCAGTTAGTGGCCACCAGGGAAATAGCCAGGGTTTCCAGGCCCCTAGTTCTGGCTCACAAGAGCCCTCAGTGTATACGGGGTCAAAAGTGGAGGAGGACCCGCAAAATCTTATATATGAGATGTATAAGGTTCTGAGGGGCTATGCATGCGAATGAGCTTGAGAGTGTGGAGTTGCGTCCTACTAGTTGAAGCACGTGACTAATGTATGGTACACCCAGTGGAAGAGGAGTCGAGGTGAGGATGAGGAGCCTGCCTCATGGGAGGAGTTTGAAACCGCCTTCCTTGATCACTTCTTTCCTCAAGAGTTGAGAGAGACAAAGGCGGAGAAGTTCGTGAATCTGAAACAAGGAGGAATGACTGTGAAGGAGTATAGCCTTAAGTTCATCAAACTGTCAAGACATGCTCCAGAGATGGTGAAAGATATGAGGCAGAGGATGAGAAGTTTGGGTCTGGTCTGGCCAGACATGTGTAGAAAAAGTGTAAGGCTACTTTGCTTATGCCTGGTATGGACATCTCCAGAATTATGGTGTATGCCCAGCAGACAGAGGAATATAAGAGGATGGATAGGGAAGAGCATTTGAGCAGAAGGGCAAAGTCAACGGGACATAAGCCTAGCCCGCAGAGACAAAATAGGGGTGAAAAATCCTATTTTCAAAAGAGATCATCACATCCCACACTGTTTGCAGCAAGTACACCTGTGCAGCCCAACATGTATGATCAAAAATCTCAGAGTTATCAGAATTTCAGAACCCCGGACGCTCAATCTCAGGCCAGTATGACTTAGGGCCCGAGGGGAAAGCCACCTTGTGGCACTTGTGGGGAACTCCATCTAGGTAGGTGTCATCTGGGCATGGATGCTTGTTTCATATGTTGGCAGGTGGGTCACTTCCAGCGGGAGTGTTCGAAGAGAAGATGAGGTGAAGAGAACAGCATAGCCCATTCTTCCACAGCACCCCCAGCGGGTAACTAACAGAGGGGTACTACTACAGGTATAGGAGGCAGGACAAATCGTCTTTATGCTATGGGTAATGGATAGGAGTAGGAGGCTACACCAGATGTCGTCATAGGTCTGTTTCGAGTCTTTTCTTATGATTGCTATGCATTACTTGACCCAAGTGCCACTTTGTCTTTTGTGACCCTTTATGTGTCTAGTAAGTTTGGAATTCTTCGAGAGTGTTTGCTTGAGCCCTTTACTGTTTCTACTCCTACTGGTGAGTCTATCCTAGCTAAGAGGGTTTACAGGGATTGTGTGGTGCCTATTTATCATAGAGATACTTTAGCCGATGTGGTAGAGTTGGAGATGGTTGATTTTGATATAATAATGGGCATGGACTGGCTTCAAACTTGCTATGCTTCTGTTGACTGTAAAACCCGGATTGTTAAGTTTCAGTTTCCAAATGAGCCTGTCTTAGAGTGGAAAGGGAGTTCTGTTGCCCCTAAGAGTAAATTCATCTCTTATCTTAGATCTAGGAAGTTGATATCCAAGGGTTGCATTTACCACCTCGTGCGAGTGAAGTCTGATGATGTTGAGTCTCCCACTCTTGAGTCGGTCCCGATTGTGAGTGAGTTTCCTGAGGTATTCCTTGATGATCTTCCCGAAGTCTCTCCTGATAGGGAGATTGACTTTGGGATTGATGTTCTTCCCGAGACCAAACCTATCTTAATTCCACTATATAGAACAGCCCCCACAGAGTTGAAAGAATTGAAGGAGCAATTGAAAGACTTGTTAGAGAAAGGTTTCATAAGGCCCAGTATCTCACATTGGGGTGCTCCGATCTTATATTCGTGCATAAGAAAGATGAATCTTTGAGGATGTTTATAGACTACCGACAGCTGAACAAGGTTATCATAAAGAATAAGTATCCTCTTCCCAGAATAGATGATCTCTTTGACCAGTTTCAGGGTGCTACTTGTTTCTCCAAGATAGACCTAAGATCGGGTTACCATTAGTTGAAGGTGAGGGAACGTGATATCCCTAAGACAACATTTAGGACACGGTATGACCATTTTTAGTTCTTGGTCATGTCCTTCGCTTTGACAAATGCACCTGCAGCTTTCATGGATTTGATGAATAGGGTATTCAAGTCATATTTTTATATGTTTGTGATCGTGTGTATTGATGACATACTGGTATATTCGAGGAATAAAGAGGATCATGCTAATCACCTTAGAGTGGTTTTGCAAACACTCAAAGATACTGAGTTGTATGCGAAATTCTCCAAGTGTGAGTTTTGGCTCAATTCAGTGGCTTTCTTAGGCCATGTTGTTTCGGGAGATGGTATTCGGGTTGATATGCAGAAGATTGAGGCGGTTAAGAACTGGCCAAGACCCATTTCTCCAACAGAAATAAGAAGTTTCTTGGGTCTAGCAGGGTACTATCGCTGGTTTATTGAGGGCTTCTCCTCTCTGTCAGCCCCGTTGATAAAGCTGGCTCAGAATAAGGCCAAGTTTCAATGGTCTGAGGCATGTGAGAAGAGTTTTCAGGAGTTAAAGACTAGATTTACTACAGCACCATTGTTGACCTTGCCAGACGGGATGGGTGACTTTGTGATATATTGTGATGCATCAGAGTGGGATTGGGTTGTGTACTCATGTAGAGGGGGAAGGTGATATCTTACGCTTCCAAACATCTTAAAGTTCATGAGAAGAATTATCTGACTCATGACCTTGAGTTACCAGCTGTGGTGTTCGCACTTAAAATCTGGTGTCACTATTTGTATAGGGTGCATGTGGATGTGTTCACTGACCACAAAAGCTTGCAGTACATGTTCAGCTAGAAAGAGCTCAACCTGCGGTAGAGGAGATGGATGGAGTTGCTCAAGGGTTATGACATGAGCATTTTCAACCACCCAGTTAAGGCTAACATTGTCGCTGATGCTCTTAGAAGGATGTCTATGGGTAGCACTACCCATATGGAGGAAGGGAAGAGAGAATTAGCTAAGGAGGTGCACAGATTGGCCTGATTGGGAGTGCAACTGAAGGAGAACAACAAAGGCGGGGTCAATGTTTAGAATGGATCCGCTTCATCCTTAGTGTCTGAGGTGAAAGAAAATCAAGACTAAAACCCTATCTTACTCCAATTGAAAGAAGCAGTTCACAAGCAGAAGGTGATAGTTTTCTCCAAAGGGGAGATGGGGTATTGAGATATCAAGGGAGACTGTGTGTACCTGATATTGATAGTGTTCGAGATAGAATCATGGCCGAGGCTCATAACATGAGATATTCTATCCATCCTGGCTCCACCAAGATGTACCATGACTTGAGGGAAGTATATTGGTGGAACGGGATGAAGAAAGACATTTTTGAATTCATTTCTAAGTGTCCCAATTGCCAATAGGTTAAGGTTGAACACCAGAAACCATGTGGATTAGCTCAGAACATTGAAATTTTGGAGTGGAAGTAGGAAGTGATTAACATGGATTTCATCACTGGCTTACCAAGATCCAGAAAGCAGCATGATTCGATATGGGTGATTGTTGATAGGATGACTAAATCATCCCACTTTTTGGTGGTTAAGACAACTTATATAGCTGAGGAGTATGCCCGACTTTATATTCGTGAGATTGTGAGGTTGCATGGGGTTCCCTTGTCCATCATCTCGGACAGAGGATCTCAATTCACCTTCTAATTTTAGAGATCTTTCCAAAAGGGATTGGGTACGAAGGTAAATCTGAGCACCACTTTTCACCTTCAGACAGATTGGCAGGCAGAGCGTATTACTCAGACTTGGAGGATATGTTAAGAGCATGTGTTATCAACTTTAAGGGCAATTGGGATGATCATCTACCGTTGATTGAGTTCGCGTATAATAATAGCTACCATGCCAGTATTCAGATGGCCCTATATGAGGCATTATACGGGAGGAGATGTAGATCCCCGATTGGCTGGTTCGAGGTAGATGAAGCTAAGTTGATTGGGACTGATCTCATGTACTAGTCTATGGAGAAAGAGAAGGTCATCAGGGAAAGGTTGAAGACAGCTCAGAGTCGCCAAAAGTCACATATAGATGTGAGAAGAAGAGACTTGGAGTTCGAGGTAGATGATTGGGTGTACTTGAAGATGTCACCCATGAAGGGTGTCATGAGATTTGGTAAGAAGGGGAAGCTGAGTCCCTATTATATCGGACCATACCAGATTGTAAGAAAGATTGGGAAAGTTGCCTATAAGTTATACTTACCCTCCGAGCTAGATGGAGTTCACCCGGTGTTTCATGTATCTATGTTGAAGAAGTGTTTGGGAGATCTAGCCTTAGAAATTCTGGTGGAAGTACTGGTGTGAAGGATAGTTTATCATACGAGGAAATTTCAATCCAGATCCTTGACCGACAAGTCCGTAAGCTGAGGAATAAAGAGATAACCTTCGTTAAAGTCTTATGGAGGAATCAATTTGTTGAGGAAGCTACGTGGGAAGCCGAGGAAGCGATGAAACTCAAATACTCGCATCTATTCGTGTTTCCATCCAACCTTTTCTTATCATTCGAAGGAATGATTCCAAGGGGGAGATGATGTAACACCCCGTAAAACTATCAAAATGTCTCTAAAATGCATCGTGAGCACAATGCGTCTTCCAAAGCTCCGATGGGAAATCCGAGACCGAATTTATGATTAGCACAGAAAATCGAGTCAGAAAATGGTCTCGACCCGATTTAAGAGCAACCGGGTTGAATTATGAAATTTCACAATTTGTGCAAAAACAGTAGCAAATCGGCGTCCCCTCTGCCACGCGCCAGGGGCACGAACTTGCACTTGTGATTTTTTGTTGTTTTTTTATGGGAACACCTTTTTCAAAAACTTCACCAAAAACACTGGTGCGCGGCCCCTCCGCAACGTGCACTTGTGTCCCAGAAAATTATTTTTTCTTTTAATTCGAGAAGGACAATTTTGTCCTTCCCAATATATTTTAATATCCCCAAATGGTTTTTAAAGCCTATTTCGTACAAAAAGGGTTTTAAACCCATAGTTTTTCTAAGTTTTACGTAAGTTCTAAGAGAGAAGAAGGAGAGACAGAGTGAGGGTTTCCAGAGAAATCTCGAAATCCTTGAAGATTCTTCATTCCTAAGTATGTAAAAACTACCCAAAAGCATGGAATTGCTCTTCCATGTGCACAATGTAGACTTAGGATGTCTAATTGATACCTAGAAGTCTTGAATAGTGATTTCTTGAAAGTTCTTGAGTATTATCATTTAATGCCTTGGATAATATCTCTATTTCTTGAAAATATTCTTTTAATTATGGTTTGCATCCTAAATTGATGATCTTCATGCTCAAGGTTTACTATATACATACATGGTTATGTGATTTTGATCTAACCCTTACTAATTCTCTCTGTAAAGACTTGAATAATGAACTTAGGGGGATGTCTAGAGCCTTAATTGTCTGAATATGATATTTGACTGAGTCTGAGTCTTGACGTGATGTGTGTCGATGACTGTGATAATTGAAAATAATATTGATAGGGTTGGATGAATATATTCCCTTGAATTTGAAAAGATAGTCTTACCCATAGAGGTTGAGTGATGGAAGTCCTTGATGAATTGATAGACTTATGAGCACGTTGAGTCCTGGGAGGAGTATTGAGCACTGAAAATAAGTAAGAGTGAGTCTCGTTCGCACCCATTACCTACGTGGCCAACGTAGTAGAGAATTGGACCATGAGAACGGATGTTTCCTTAGTCCCAAAAGAGGACTTACTATTATTATAAACCCCTGATGTACGCCCTTTTACCTCGGCAAGGTAATGGGCGGATGTCGCAACGACATTGCTTCGTTGTACCTTCACTGGCTCATAGATGATGGGTGTAGGTCCAAGAAACTCCCAAATAGGTCTCCTGATGATAGAACTCAGATGTGATGTGATGGTTTGATGTTTTGATGGACAGTGAGGTAATAGAGTCTGATCCTATATTCTGAGGTGAGGTTGAGTGATTGACGAGTGACTGTTACATTGTTTCATTTACTTTAGCCCATTTTACATACAGTACATTCCATGTACTGATGCCCTTTTGGTGCTGCATCATTTTATGATGCAGATTTGCAGCCCAATCATTGAGGTTCAGAGCTTTGATTTCAGACCGTAGTGAGTCCTCCCCAGCATTTGGAGGATGATTATTATTTCTTTTTGTATCAGTATTTGTTTTGATTGTGGCAACCATGGTCTGTCATGGTGCCTTCTTAGATGTTAGTTATAGATGCTTCGTAGACATAGACAGTTGATGGATAGTGTCGGGCTTGTTGATTCTCGTTTCCTTTCTTTGAGACATTTATTCACATTATCTTATGATAGTTTGTTATTTTATTGAACCTTCCGCATATGAATGGATGGAACGATAGCAATGAGACTAGGTGGTCCACTTGAGGACTAGCAATAGTTTTTGATTGCCAGCACTAGGTTACTTTCCTGGGGCGTGACAATAAATTCATCAGTAGATATAGAAGTATCACTTTATTTAACAGATTAATTAATAAATAAGTGTCAAACGAGAAAAGAGGGACAAATGAAGGAATATGATACACTATAACAAAAGAGACATTTGGGAGCAATAAATTTTTCATTTAGAAGCAACTAAGTTAATATCATTGAATGCAGATTTGTGAAAGCTTTCAGTGTCATTTATACATAGTGTTTGGTTATAAGTACCTATATTTATTATTGTCGCTAAATATAGTGTAACGATATCATATTGTTGTCGCAAAATCCTTTATTTATTGAAGGGATACGTGGTGAAGGCAAGCTAAGCATTGGAGATCAATAAGAGAGAAAAGAAACTGAAGTGACGAGAGACGAAGCGACAAAATAAACAAACAGGGCGCTTTGTATCTTGTATATTATTGTATATTTGATGTATAGTGTTGTATATCGGGTTATATTTTGGTCTGAAGATTTGTAATGTAAGTTTTAGATTATATTTTTGCAATGTAAGCTGGGTAATTGTACTTTTATGAAATTTTCAATCCTCTCTAACTGAGATTTATGTCTCACTAGTTCAAAATTAATGAGGTACAAAAGCCTCTCTAATTAAGTGTTGCTAATTTTTAGCAAGGACAACACATTATTCTTCATAACTTATCCGGCATATATTCATGAAGAACTAGGTCCCTCTGGCTTTATATCAGAAGCATTTTATGAGAAACAATTCCAACAGTTCGTTTTGTTTTCTAAGCTAGAGATAATAGTGTTGAAAGTGTTAGCTACTCACTAGAGGTGGCTCAAGTATATTAGTGGGTTAAAGACAAAATTCAATGGAGGCTTTAAATTTTAAAAAATAAATTACTAATGTATTTTCTGTACTTCTTTGAGATAAGGTTAATAGTTTCTTTTTATAACCAATTTCTATTAAATAATTTTTCAATTCATAATATAATCAATCAATTTACTCTATATTTAGATATGCCAATTTTTTCTAAAATTCTATCTTTTTATGTAAAAAAAAAGTATATTCTTTCTTATTAATATTAATTACGCAATATTTTTTTTTGAAACAATATATCTATAATTGTTATTGCTAGAAAATAATGAACCTCTTCTAATTTGGGGGTCCAAGGCATTTGCGTTTTTTCTAACCCTATCGAGTCAGTACCCCTTATACTCACTTGAGCAAGGAGTGTTAAAAATGTTGTTTGTTCTTTACTTGTTGCACTTCACATTTAGTTGTTTTCCTGAATATTTAAGTAGAAGGTTCTTCAATTAGTTAGCGAAAATTAGAAACACATAATTCATTATTCTTAGGAAAATCTAAGTATATACTCCTTTGAAGCAAATTATTTATATCCATATACCCTCTTAATGCCCTAATTAATTACAATTAATATCCCC
The DNA here is from genome assembly GCA_011800125.2 of Solanum clarkiae. Lineage (NCBI taxonomy): Eukaryota > Viridiplantae > Streptophyta > Magnoliopsida > Solanales > Solanaceae > Solanum > Solanum clarkiae. The sequence goes on from JAABOM020058958.1 coordinate 9,308, forward strand.
CCACCCCACACCTTCCAACTTTTTTACTATTAAAATTTGCTCATTGACGTCAACACTCACCCTATATAATACCACTAGGTCATTAATATACTTGTAGAGTATCACAGATGATTAAACTAATTCCTATATGATACCGATATGGTATCAATATAACGACAGAGTATCACAAAAAATATATTTTCTACTAATTTAGATTTTAATAAATAAATTTGTGACTTTAATAATTTTCTCTTTATTGTCTTATTTGTTTTAAAAAATAGCTCAAAACTATATAATACCGATAGGGTATCAAGATACCCATGGTGTATCAGAAGAATATATTTTCTACTAATTTAGAGTTTAATAAATAAAGTTTGTAGCTAATTTTCTCTTAATTGTTTTATTTCTTAAAAAGAAGCACTTAAACTATATGATACCGATATAATATCAATATACCTATGAAGTATCACATAAAATTAAGTTCAATCATATACGATACCAATATGATATCAATATACCAATGGAGTATCACAGAAACATATTTTCTATTAATTTAAAGCTTAGTAAATAAGTCTATTACTTTAATAATTTTCTCTTAATTGTTTTATTTCTTAAAACATGAGCCTAAAATCATATGATATAGGTAGGATATCAATATACCGCTGAAGTATCACAAACAATTAAGCTTAGTCCAATATCATACCGATATGGTATCAATATACTGATGGAGTATCACAAAGAATATATTTTCTACTAATTTAAAGTTTAATAATTTTCTTTTTATTGTTTCTTATTTATTTCTTAAAAAAAAAAAAAAAGAGTCTAACCTGTATGATACGATATGGTATCAATATACTGACAGAGTATCACAAATGGCTAAGGTCATCCTATATGTTATCTATACGGTATTAATATACCGCTAGAGTATCACAGATAATTAATTCATAGCAGTCATATTGATATCGTGCTGGCGTCATAGGCGAAATAAGAAAAAGAAAAAGTGGGGTAAGAGAGTAAATAGGTAAAGTCATAAGTTCATTAAAGATAAATAATTTGAATTGAGTCCAATTTAAATAGATGATTTCACAATAGGTCTATTTTGTGTAGTTTCCCTCTATTCCTATATATAATTTGGCTAAAATCATCCTTCAAACTTAGGTAAATCTTTATACTAGAATTGTGAAGTAAAAGATAGTGGGCCGGATTGTTTAGTTAGAAATTGCGATGCATCAATGTTTGACTTTTAGAAATAATCTACTGAAAATGACTCCTTCAAATTCTGAGTTTGCTAAATTTCTTGTACAAGCCAATGAGACTTGAAAATTGATATGCAATGTAACTGTAATCCTTTGGAAAAATTACAAGAATACTAGCTATAAGACTTAAAATTATCCAAACTTTTTTAATTACCAAATTAGCATTTAAATTACCAAAATACAATATTTAAAAAGTTGACCAAGTTGTACTTGATATTTTTTTTAATTAACTCAATTCTGATTGATTCTTCTACCAATCAATGCAGTTGATTTGATGTTGCTTTCATCGACTGACGCGCTGATCAATCCACTTTTTCCATTTAAATAAGTTTTCATACACACTTTTTTATTTTTGCACCTCCATTTTTTACATTTTGTTGAATCAAAAAAACTTTTAATTTTTTCTTTTTAGTTTTTACATTTTGTTAACCAAAACCTCTCCCATCAAAACCTTTTTGGTTCACCTTTTTTCATTTTTATGAAAAAAAAAAAACTCTCTTTAGTGAACAAAATCCATTTTTGCACAAGTTTTTGGTTGCAATTAGTCAAAATTCCAGGTTAGTGTAACGTTTTTTTTTGTATTGAAATAAAAGTTTTTGTTTGTTTGAATGATTTTATATATGTTCATTTTTTTGGGGGGGGGGATTTTTTCCATTTCTATGTTGTTGTTGTTTTTTTCTTTAAAAAAAAAATAAAACCCATCTCATCTTCTTCTCCCCCAAAACTCCATTACCGTTGGAGAGCTCCCAGTGTAGAAAAAAATTTGAATGCAAGCTCGAGCTCAAATGTTTCACTGCCGTTGTGATTAATTTTTGAGGGAGATTATTCTTTTAACAATTTCAAGAACTAATAAAAATAAAAAAATCAACAATAAAATTGTAACACTCCATAGAAATTTACCAAAATGCCCTTAAAGTATATCGTGCACACAATGCATCTTTCAAAGCTCCGATGGGAAATACGAGATCAGATTTGCGATCAGCGCGGAAAATCGAGTCAGAAGATGGTCTCGACTCGATTTTTGAGCAACTGAGTCGAAAATGAATTTTCCAAGTGGGCCAAAACAGTGAGGTTTTCGCGCCCAGGGCGTGATGCGCCTGGGACGTGGAACTACACTTGTTTTTTTCTTCCAATTCTCAACGAGAACTGATTTTGCGAAAAATCATCCAAATGAACTGGTGAACGACGCGCACCAGCGTCCAAAATTTTGATTTTTTTCTTTTAACTTCCGGAAGGGCATTTTTGTCCTTCTCAATATATTCTTAAGTCCCAAAATGAGTATTTAAGCCTAAATACGTTCGAAAGAGTTTTAAAACCCCATCTTCCTAAGTCTAAACTATGTTCTGAGAGAAGGAGAAGAAGAAGAGAAGAGGGTTTCGAGTCCAGGGCCAAATTCGTGAAGAAAGTTGAAGATTCTTCAATCCCAGATTTGTAAGGCTAAACTAAAAGCATGAGATTGTTCTCCCATGTGTCCCATAGATGGTCTTAGAAGTGAGTTGAATGTTCTTGAGTGTACATGCATAATTCTTGATTATTTTTTTTGTGAAAGTATATTTATTATGTGTATTTTTATATGTTGATGATCATCATAAACTTGTTTCCTTGAATTGAATATTTTCATGAGATAGTGCATAAACTCTATTTATTATTTCATAAAGATTGCATGAATGAGGATAGAGATTGAGTCTAGAGACTTGATTGAGAATGTTGATAGAGATTGTGATTCTGAGTGTGAGAATAGTGATAGATTGATAGAATTTGATAGTCCCTTGAGTCTCTATAGATAAACTCTAGTGATTTGTCTATTCTATTGTCTCTAATGGTTGTTATAAGCCCTGAGCTACTGATTGAGATGTTGTCTAATGAGATGGTGGGAGTCCTTATAAGGTTGGTTTAAGAGGAGATAATTGATGATGATTACATGATGTTGATGTTTATGAGCATGTTGAGTCTTGGGAGGAATATTGAGCACCAAAAATGAGTAAGAGTGAGGCCCACTCGCACTCATTAACTACGTGGCCAGCGTAGCAGAGGATTGAACCGTAAGAATGGATGTTTCCTTAGTCCCAAAAGATGACTACTATTATTGTAAACCCCTGATGTACGTCCTCCTACCCCGGCAAGGTACTGGGTGGATGTTGCAACGACATCGCTTCGTTGTACCATCCCCGACTCATAGGTGATGGGTGTAGGTTCGAGAAACTCCCAAAAAGTTTCCAAATAGAGTAATCTGAGTCGAGATGAGATGTGATGAGATGAGCTGAGTTCAGTTCCCTTAAGATGAGTCCCTTTGAGATTAGTCTATTTTGATTGGTGAGTTGAGTGTTTGGTAGGTCACTTGTCTATTATCTATTCTTGCTTTAGATAAACATTTCATACGTTGATGGTTACTATCCTTGATGTTGAATGTTGTTTCTGTATGATTCTACCTGTTTTGATTTCACTCGGCTATTTTACATACCAGCACATTCCACGTACTGATGTCCCACTATGGGACCGCATCGTTTCATGATGTAGATACATGATTTGGAGATCGTCAACAGGTGCACCGTTGAGAATTGGAGACGTTCAGCTGATTTGGTGAGCCTCTCTTACTTCGGAGGATCCCTTATATTTTTCATCTTGCCCTAGAGTTAGATTGATTGGCTTTATTTTGATTGAGGTCGCCATGGGTCTGTTATTGGCACCACTTGATAGTGATAGAGGTTTCATAGACTAGAGTCGAATATTGATGTAAGATTGTGAGCTAGTACTTCCTACTAGTCTCTTTTTATAATATTTATTT
>JAABOM020058959.1:0-13327 GCA_011800125.2 Solanum clarkiae
ACATCCGACCCCCCCTCACCCCGCAATGAGCGGGAGCCTTTTGAGGCACTGGGGTATGTTGTTGTTGTTGTTGTAAAACGTATACGAAAAACCATTAAAACGAAAATACTCTTCATATGATCCTTACATAGTTACACTATGTGTGCAGATTTTATACAATTCAATAACGAATAACATTCGAAATAATATATTTATCTTAGATGGTAAATTATTTCAAAATTAATTTTTATTTATTGCTTTTCTTAGCATTTATTTTAGACGGTCACTTTAGATCGGGATAGACTATTCTAAAAATTTGAAAAAATTTATCCTTTTATCCCTTTAGTTTGGTATTTTTTTTTTAACCAACAATTAAATTTTCTAATAAAATTACATAGTTACATTGTGTGTGCAGATTTTATACAATTCAATAACGAATAACATTCGAAATAATATATTCATCTTAGATGGTAAATTATTTCAAAATTAATTTTTAATTATTGCTTTTCTTAGCATTTATTTTAGACGATCACTTTAGATCGGGGTAGACTATCCTAAAAATTTGAAAAATTTTATCCTTTTATCCATTTAGTTTGGTATATTTTTTTTATAACCAACAATTAAATTTTCTAATAAAATAATGAGAAGTCGCAAGCTTATCATAAATTACGTTGTCATACATATCATGTATTTATGTTTTAATTATTCAATAGGTGCTATTTATTTTTATACTTAGATTTTGGACTCCGTATTAGCATGGACTTGATGTGTATATTTTTTATTTGAATTTATGTGGGGCAATAACAATTCGAGAGTCAATCAATCTTTTAATATAATTTTAGATATTTTACATCATTAATTATAATTTATAGTACTTTTTGTAATTTTTATAAAATATATGTTGCTCCTTTTGTATCAAATTATGTGGCTTTGATGGAATCCAAGAGTCAACCATATTTTTTATGTCTCCTAAACTTTTAGTTGTTAATATTGCGATTTATAATACTTTTATGTCATATTCAAATAATTTTTGTTACTTTCTTTGTTTTAATTTATGTGATACTCATAAAATTTTAACTATTTATCAAGTTTTTTTATATGTCTTTTTATTATTTTAAATTATTAATTGTTTTAATTTTTAGTGCATTTTACATCATTCTTGAATAATATAAGTTATTCTCTTTGTCTGAATTTATGTAGTGTTGATAGGATTTCAAGAATTATTCAAATTTTTCTATATCTTTTAATTTTTAAGTTGTTTATTATTGTGACTTATAATATTTTTTTTTATGATATTTCAAATAATTTCTTACTTTTTTCTATCTAATTTATTCGGGATTGATAGAATTTTGAGAATAAATTGATGTTTTGTCTACATAATAAGTTAAGCTACTAATTATTGTAACTTATAATACTTTTCATATAATTTTGGGAAAAGGATAAAAATTACCGCTGAATTATTTGAAATGAAGCAGAAATACCCCTCCGTTACATTTTGGTTCAAAAATACCCCTCCGTTATATTTTTGGCTCAAAAATACCCCTCCAATAAATTTCTGGCTCAAAAATATCCCTCGTCCTAACAGAAATGAAAAAAGGGCCAAAAATACCCCTTAAATATTAGAAATGGAGCAAGAATACACTTCGTTAGTTTTCGGCTAAAGAATACCCCTCCGTTAAAATTTTAAAGTTATTATTAAAATAACCCACTTTCATCAAAAATCAACTTCAACCCATCTTCAAATTAATTTTTATCCGACTTTGAGTGGCCCAGCTTCTTACTTTATCAAAAAAAAAAAAGAAACACTTTCATTTATTTTTACAGCTGAATTATCTCTTGAAAATGATAACTTGTATTAATTATGTTACATTGCTAACATGAGCACAATAATTTCTATACAAGCTTCGTTAGCTCAAAAATTTTGAAGAATTGGATTCTATTGAACTCAAGAAACGAATTGAAGGAGGAGACAATAATTATAATAAGGATGAATCAATGTTATCATTTAGAGGTCGACTTTTTGAGACGTTTGCAAGTGAAATAACAGTCTCTTTTGATATGAAAAGGCTAGTCTCGTGTCTAATGTCAGAGGAGAAAAGAAAACCTCTTGGGTCCCTAAATGGGATTTTATGTGGACTGATCATGTGTCATTTTTTGTCAACATAATATGTGTGGTGTTATTTCTATTAGTGAGAGGGGTACTTGAAATGACCCAAATAAGTGCCTGAAAATGTGTCTCGAAAATGCCCAGAATTGTAATTTTCATATATCTCAAAATTTGTGCATTATTTCAAAAATCCGACTTCATATTCTTGATCAGAGGGTCAAATTTAGTGGGAAATGGGTCTAACCCCTATTTCAGAGCAACTGTAGCGAATTTTAAAATTTCAAAATTTAACAAAAAAACAGTGTTAATCTGCGTTTGGGGCGCGTCCCGTCCCAATGTATTTTGCTGTCCAGTTTTTCAGTTCGGTCCAAGACTTTTGGGTCATGGGCCTAAGCCTTCCCATGCGTGAAAATGCCTATACTTAGCCTTAGTTCACCCTTATATCTTCCAAGACATTCTCAAATACTCTCCCAAACACTTTGACAATATTTCATCTCCTAAATTCAAGTCTCAAAGCTCATTCGGACTAAGGATTTCCTCTCAAGTTTTCAGTCTCCATCTTTAATCTTCTTCAAGGATTCTCCAAAAGTTAAGGTATGTCGGTTTCTTTAATGAGTTTCTTTCACCCATGATGCCCAAGCTTCTTCTTACCTAAAATTGCATGATTTAAAGTTGATTTACTCATGGGTCTTATTTATTATGAAATTCACTGCACATTATGTTGGGGTTTATGAAATTGTGACTGTTTACTATGTTTTGGGCTATGAATCTAAGATCTATTGTGAGATTTGATGAAGAGTTTTGATGTATATTGCTTGAGGGTGTTACCAAATATCTATTAATGATTTTACACTGAATTTTATAGCATGATTTCACTCTTGAATCGCATGGTATTACACTAACACTACATACCCGACAAGTGTTTGATAAACTGTCTGCTTTATGATTCTTGAGTTGTTGAAGGCCTAAAGCTTGGCATATTAGATATATGACTTTATAATGATGAAAATATGTTGTATACATGTTAATTTCATGATAAGATTCTATAGAGTTAGATGTTGACCATAACCTTGTTGAGGAGTTGGTACCTTGACCACTTTGATGGGGGGTGTTAAGTCCATTAACCTTGTTAAGGGGTTGGTACCTTAACCACTATGATGAAGGGTGTTATGTCCATTAACCTTGTTGAGGGGCTGGTACCTTGACCACTTTGATAGAGGGTGTTAAGTCCATTAACCTTGTTGAGGGTTGGCATCTTGACCACTTTGATGGAGGGTATTAAGTCCATTAACCTTTTTGAGGGGTCGGTACCTCGATCACTACCAAGGGGGTGCTAAACCTTGGATTCTAAGTACTAGTTACTTGGTCTATGATGATGGTCTCTTCTTATCTACGTAATATGTTCTATATAAGCATGCTTTACTTCAAGCATCCTTCGTACATGACATATTGCTACTATTCTATCTATTGTTATTATCATGCATTTTGATTATGTTGCTTATCTCTTGTTGCATTGCATCCTACATACTTAGTATATTCACATGTACTAACACATACTCTATGCCTACGTGATGTCACCATGTATCAATTGAAACTCTATTTGGCCATCCTCCTCCTCCACGTGACTAGTTCGATTGCCTATCAAGCTAGTTGGTGAATCCTTCATCGCGGGGACAATGGCCCATATTTCTTATTCTATGTATTGATACTCTCTTCTTTATTGCTACTTTGATTATGAAGGTGAGCCCGATTGCTTATCTTGGCTCCCGCTAAGTATCTTAGGTTAGAGGTGTTGTTGGACAAGTTGTGTATTATTCTTGAGCTTTGACTCATCTATGATATTTTAAGTATTATTCTCCCTTTCTCTCTCTCTCACTTAGTCCTAATTCCCCTTATTTATGGTTATCTATATTTGTCATTTGAATTGCCTCCACGACCAAGGATGTGTAATGATATGCTATGAGCTTGTTCGGGGTTCCTTCCAGTTTCCTGTTCACCGGTCACATCTAGGCCCTAGGCTTGGATCGTGACAAGATGGTATCAGAGCACTAGGTTTTTAGATCCTCGGAGTCCAACACACTGGTCTATTAGAGTCTTATTCATGGTTGTATTGTGCACCATAACTATGAGTAAGAGGCTATGGGACATTTTAAGAAATATTTCCCTTCTTCATGTTCTAAGTCGTGCTATAGAGTTAACATAAGTTTCTCCCCCTAATGATTGTTCTTTGATATGTTAGATCATGCCTAACACAAGAGGAAGAAGAGCTTACACCCCCAAGGAGCAACCGACCCCTCTCGCTCCTCAAGATCCTCAAGATGGGGGACCAATTCATTAATAAATTTGGGATGCTCTCACCTTGATTGCACAAGTTGTGGCTAACCAATCTAATCAAGGAGCCCAAGCCCCTCATGCTCCCACTCTAGCATCTCTGGTGAGAGACTTTATGGGGATGAATCCGTCGGCATTTTATGGGTCAAAGGTTGATGAGGACCCTCAAGAGTTCATTGATGAGGTTTACAAGGTATTGGCTATCATGGGTGTTAGGTCGGAGGAAAAGGCAGAGTTGGGGGATTACCAACTCAAGGGGGTTGCACAAATATGGTTTAATCAATGGAATGAAGAGAAGGGGGTTGACAATGTGGTTCTATGGGAGGAGTTCAAGACGACTTTTCTTAATCTGTTCTTCCCACTTAAGATTAGGGAGGCTAAGATGGTAGAGTTCATGAATTTGAAAGAAGATTCCTTGAGTGTGAGGGAGTATGCCCTCAAGTTCAATCAACTTTCAAAATATGCTCCCCAATTGGTGGCGATCCAAGGTCTAGGATGAGTAAATTCGTGATGGGAGTGTCGACTAGGTGAGTAAGGAGTGTCGGTCCTCTATGTTAATTTAGTCACATGAATTTGGCCCGCTTGATGACCTATGCCAAACAAATAGAGGAGAAAAAGTTGAGGAAGAGGAGAGGTAGGGAGGCCAAGAGGGCCCGTGGTAAAGGAAAGTTCCAAAGTCTCAAAGGTAGTGGCAATGTGGTACTTTTTGATAGGTGCCCAAAATGTTATAGACGCCATGATGGCCTGTGCTTGAAGAAAACCAATGCTTATGGAGAGGAGGGTCACAAGATAATAGATTGTCCTCATAGTTGCAAAACGGATAGAGGTGGTGATGTTGATCAAGGGGATGCTCCAATACATAATCGATTCTATGCTCTTTAAAGAAGGCAATGAGGGAAAGAGGTGCCCGATGATGCTACCGTTATGTTAAAGGCTTTTCTTGATGTTGTTGTGCATGGTTTGATGGTTTTGGGAGTTATTTTTCTTTTCATTGTTCCTTTTGTTGCTAGTAGGGTATGATTGTGTGAGTTTATTGTTGCTAGAAGGGTTTATGGGATGTTCATGTTCTTATTGCATAGGGTCTTGTCTTGTGATTTTGGTTGGACTTAGTTGGTTAGATTTGAGGTCTTGAGGTGATTTGGCTACTTGCATAACATACTTCCAATGAGTGTATGACCTGTGAGGTTGTGATATGATGGTTAAGGATGGTCGATTTATTTGGTTAACTACAATAGGTTGGTTACTTCTTTAAGCTTGATCCTTGGTTCAGGTTTTTGTCCCCACGTGAGAATGAGGATAGGTGAAATTCCTAAGTGTATTTCCGGGATAGGGGTGAGCATTTGAGTATTTTTGGGTTGTTTGGTTTCCTTATGCACCAATTAGATTTGTGGATTTCATGAATAGGGTCTTAAAACTGTCACGACTCAAGCCTAGGGCCTAGACGTGACACGGCGAATGGGGAATCCGAAGGAACCCCATTCAAGCCTCTCAACATATCATTACAGATCATTGGTCGCGGAAGCATGTAAAAGACATAAAATAAGATTAAGGGGCAAAGGGATAGCTTGCAAAACAACATCAATAAGGGCCAAAGAGTCATAACTCATAACATAGATACATAAATTGTCCAACAAACACCTCTAGATACATAGATAGGGAGGGGGCCAAGATAAAGTAACCGGGCTCACCCTCATAGTCAAAATAGAACATAAGAAAGTGTCTTAATACATAGATAATAGCAACATAGACTAAGGTCAGCGAAGTGGAGGACTCACCAACTAGATTTGAGTAGAACCGATCTAGCCACGTATAGGAAGAGGATGATCAACTTGAGCACTAGTCCCTACATGATGATATCATGTAGGCAAGAGTATGCGTTAATACGTTTGAATGTACCAAGTATATGGGATGCAATGCAACAATAGATAGACATCATACTCAAAATGCATACATTAGACAATAGACATAGTATAACAATATGACATGTATGTTCAATGCGTAAGTAAAACATTCTTAAGTAACTCATGCTCATATCAGATATCATATGTGTAGAAGAAACCAAGCTAGTTATTCAAGGTATAAACGCCTTGGTAGTTTTGTGGTATAAAGCCCTCACATGGTTGATAATAATCACACCTTATCAACATGGTGACGAAGTATAAATCCCTCGTATGGTTGATGTGTATAAACCCCCAACATGGTTACCCAGGCGCTTGTCCCTCCGGATCGGGTATGATCTAATGCAACACTTTATATAGGATTTATCATATATTGTAGTGAAACACTTATATAGGAATAATCATATAGATAAGCTCATTTCACTATCATAACATCATTCATATCATATCTCATGCTTTAGACCTTCATTTCTTCAAGAAACCGTAGCTTGACATTTTATCAAATACTTGGAGGGTGTGAAATGGGGGTAAAAGACTATGCAATTTAAAGAGAAAATCATGCAAGAAAATCTGTAGTAAAACCATCAATCAACACCTTGCAACACCCCCAAGACATTCATATCAAAACCCCTCATCAAATCCAATATTAGATCCAAGATTTGGAGCTCAAAACATGCTAAAACAACAATACTTTCATGAACTAAAATCATTGTGCAGAAAATTTCTCAATATGTAAGAACCACATGTAAGATCAACTTTAAATCATACAATATTAGTAAAAAGGTGTATTAGGCACCATAGATGTAAGGACCCAATGGTTCGACACCATATAACTTAGCTTTGGAGAAGTTCTTGGTGAAGATTCAAAAGGAGACTTGAAGCTTGAAGAAAATCCTTAGTTCCGGATGAGGGTTTTAAGACTTGAATTTTGGAGTGACAATATGGACAAGTGTTTTGGGGAGTATTGAGAAATGTTTTGGATGATACAAGGGTGAAATTTAGCTAAGTATAGCTAAAAACACGTTAGGAAGAACTTGGGCCCAACACTTCGAATATTTGGACTGTACAGGGAAAACACTGCCAGGGAAAATACACCTCTCCGCATCGCGGAGAGGACGCGGAGAAGGAATTATGCATGAGCACGCCCTTGGTGGGGCACGGATTGCTCTATGGAAATCGTCACTTAAAAATTTATAATTGCTAATCTTTCGCTCTTAAATCGGGGTTAGACCCTTTTTTATCTAGTATTGACCCCCTGATCAAAAATATGAAGTCATATTTTTGAAATAAAAAATAAATTTTGAGATTTATAGAAATTAAAATTTTTGGCATTCTGAGGCACATTTTTGGGCACTTTTGGGGTCATTTCAATATCTCGCCCTTGGGAACATTTGTCCCCGAATGTAAAAGAGACGTATAATACAAGAGTGATCATACACAAATCAGTCCCAACAATAGTGCAACATAACATGTAAAACATTATTTTCAAATTCTCAACATAAGAGCAAAATCATCATAAGTTTACCCATTTAAACATGAATGCATATGAATCACATAGGGGCTGAAATGTAAGACTTGTAATCACATATTGGAATTAGGATTAGTACCTTAGGCTTGAGTGGAGTGGAAAAGATGAGGATACTGCATTTGCATGTCCACTTCGGCCTCCCATATAGCATTTTCAACTTGTTGGTTCCTCCAAAGGACCTTAACGGATGCCACCTCCTTGTTACTCAATATTTTTACTTGCCTATCTAAGATCTGAAGTGGAACCTCCTCATAAGTTATCCTTAAAAACACCAACAATATCAAGAGGCACAATGGCATTAGGATCACCAACACACTTCCTCAGCACAGAAACATGGAATACCGGATGAACCAAATTCATTTTACTAGGCAATTTCAACTCATAAGCTATCTTGACAATCCTTTCTATCACCTCATAAGGACCAATATACCTTGGACTCAACTTCCCCTGTTTACCAAAATGGACCACACCTTTCATTGGAGAAACCTTATAGACCCAATCACCCACTTTGAATTCAAGATCTCTTTTTCTTACATCGGCATAGGATTTTTGACGGCTTTGGGTTGTACTCTACCTTTCCTTAATCATCCTAACCTTATTAAGAACATTCATAACCAGATCTGGCCCCAATAAATCCACCTCTCCAACATCAAACCAACCCACCGGTGATCTAGAATGTCTCCCATAAAGAGCCTCAAAAGGAACCATACCGATGCTAGAGTGATGACTATTGTTATGGGCAACTCAATCAATGGTAGATGGTCATCTCAACTACCTTTATGCTCCAAAACACAATACCTAAGCGTATCCTCAAGTGTTTGAATTGTCCTTTCGGCTTGGCCGTCTGTTTAAGGGTGGAAGGTCGTATTAAGGTGAACTTTGGTACCAAGACCTCTTTGAAAAGACCTCCGAAAGTGTGAAGTTAATTGTCCACTATGATCCAATATAATGAATAAAAGAACCCTATGTAACCTCACTAATAACTGGATGTACAACCGTGCATACTCTTCATCCCCATATGTGGTCTTAACTGGTAGAAAGTGAGCCGATTTCGTCATTCTATCAACCACCACCCATATGGAATCAAAATGTTTCCTAGTCTTAGGCAACCGAACCACAAAGTTTATATTAATCACCTCTCACTTCCAAGTAGAAATCTATATGTCTTGGATTAGTCCACCCAGCCTTTAATGCTTAGTTTTGACTTATTGACAACTATAGCAACCAAAAACAAATTTGGCAATGTCCCTCTTCATGCCTCACCACCAATACACATCTCTCAAGTATTTATACATTTTGGTGGAACTGGGGTGGATAGAATAATAAGAATTATGGGCCTCATCAAGAATTCTCTCCTTTAAACCATTAACACATGGCACACACAACCTACCTTAGTATCTAAGGGCCCCATCTCCCTCTTGGGAGAAAACCTCTATTTTTCCCTCTTTCATCAAGGCCTTCAATTCATGCAAGGAAAGTCTAGATTTTGTTTTGCTATCACCTCATCAACCAAGGAAGATGTAGAACCATCAACAAGAACTACACCATTACCCATATCTTCCAACCTAACCCCCAATCTAGCCAATCTATGCACCTCCCTAGCCATCTCCATATCACCACCATCCACATAAGTTAGGCTACCCATAGACACCCGACTCAAAGCATCCGCCACAACATTTGCCTTACGCGGATGGTAATACACATTCATGTCATAGTCCTTAAGGAGCTCTAGCCACTTTCTTTGTCTCAAGTTGAGATCTTTTTGAGTGAAGACATATTTAAGGCTCTTATGATTGGTGAAGACATCAACATGCACCCCATACAAATAATGACGCCAAATCTTTAATGCAAATAGTACGGCGGCCAATTCAAGGTCATGGGTAGGGTAGTTCTTATCATGCACTTTGAGTTGTCTAGAAGCATAAGCTATGACCTTATCATTTTGCATTAACACACAACCCAAACCAACTTTAGATGCATCATACTACACAACAAAACCCTCAAGTCCATTCGGTAGTGACAAATAGGAGTGGACACGAGCCTATCTTTCAACGTTTGGAAGCTTTTCTCACATTCATCGGTCCACACAAACTTAACTTTCTTTTGAGTCAACTTTGTCATAGGGGAAGCAATGGAGGAGAACCCATTCACAAACCTTCTATAGTAACCTGCAAGGCCCAAGAAACTTCTAATATCTGAAGGGGTCAATGGTCTAGGTCAATTCCTAATCATATCGGTCTTCTTAGGATACACTTTAATGTCATCCCCTGACACCACATGACCCAAGAATGCAACTTCCTTTAACAAAAATTCACACTTGTCATATTTAGCATACAATCTCTCCTTCCTCAATCTTTGCAACACAGCCCTCAAATGGCCCATATGCTCCTTCCTACTATGTAAATAGATCAAAATATCATCAATGAAGACCACGACAAAGGAATCAAGGTAGGGTTTGAAGACCCTATTCATTAGGTCCACGAAGATGGCTGGTGCATTAGTCAACCCAAAGGACATCACCACAAATTCATAATGCCTGTATCTAGTACGGAAGGCCATCTTGGGAATATCACACTCCCTCAACCTCACTTGATGATACCCGGACCGAAGATCAATCTTAGAGAAAAAGCTAGGCCCTTGCAATTGGTCAAGCAAATCATCAATTCTTGGAAGAGGATATCTACACCGTATAGTGACCTTATTAAGTTGTCGGTAATCAATGCACATTCTAAATGACCCATATTTCTTTTTGATAAACAACATCGGAGTACCCCAAGGTGATTGACTAGGTCTAATAAATCGCTTTTCCAGCAAATCTTTCAATTGCTCTTATAACTCCTTCAACTCCGCCGGGGCCATACAGTAAGGGGGAATGGAGATAGGTTGAGTGTCGGGTAGAAGATCTATGCCAAAGTCTATCTCCTTTTTGGGAGGGACACCAGGAAGATCATTTGGGAAGACATCAAGAAACCCGTTTACAAGGCGGACCGACTCAATGGAAGGGACCTTGGACTCCACATCTTTAACCCTCATAATATGATACAAACACCCCCTAGAAATCAACTTATGGGCTTTAATATATGAAATGAATCTACCCTTGATCACCATATCTTGACTTTACCACTCAAGGACGGATTCATTAGGAAATTGAAACTTGACCCTGCGGGTTCTACAATCAATAGAAGCATAGTAGGCATGCAACCAATCCATTCCAAGAATGACATCAAAGTCTACCATGTCTAATTCAACAAGATCACAAGGCAACAACTTATTCAAAATGCAAATAGGACAACTTCTATAAACTTTCCTGGCAACAACATAGGCACTAATAAGAGTAGACACTTCATATGACTCATGCAACAACTCGGGAACAACATAGAACTTTTTAGCAACAAGAGGAGTAACAAAGGAAAGAGCGGCACTAGATCAATCAAAGCATACACATCAAAGACAAAGATATTTTAACATGCTGGTAACAACATCGGGGACTTCACCAACCCCTTGCCTTCCATGTAGAGCATAAAATCAATTGTTCCTTAGGACACGACCTTGAGGACCAACTCTCCCCAATAAGACCGCATTAGCACCCCGGACCTTGCTAGGGTTTCTTGTACAATCTACCTTCTTGTGACCAAGCTCCCCACATTCATAGCATGCATTAGAACCCCTCAAACCTAGGCTTCCATGGCTTTTTCAACATTTTGGGCACACATCACTAGGAGCCATTCCGCCCACACCTTGAGGCCTAGGGAGGTCACTGACAAACCCCCTATTAGTAGTAAGAGGAGGCCCTTGGCCTTGACGAAACTTAGCACCCTTTTGGAATTTACCCTCAAATGGGGCCCTCTTGGCCTCATGCCCCCTTCTCTTACTCAATTTATCCTCTTTTATTTGCTCGACATATGTCATCAACCGAGACAAGTCCATGTCACTAATAAGCAAAGTGGACCATCATTCTTCACTCACCAAGTTGGAGAGCCCCATCACAAATTTATTCATCATCGATCTAGGATTGGCCACCAACTGAGGAGCATACTTCGAAAGTTGATTAAACTTGAGGGCATGATGATGTTCACGCTCCAATAAGAAAGTGATCATTGTCAGCAATTAACCTAACCAAGGTTAGGATTGAATTCGCTGGGAATACAGTGTGTGATTACAAGATTTTACCACTAATTATTTCTAGTATTTATGACTACATTCTCTAAATGGGGGAGGGGGGTTTTATGTTTCAAAAACAAAATAAAACTACCACTAACTATAATACGAGGAAAAACTCAATTTTAGGGACAACTTGGGAATTGTGTTCCCCATGATTCGTCAACTTGATTAGCCTAGATAACATAAATACACTCAATGATTTGCATGCAGGACGGTAACTTAGGTTCTTCCAGCCCTCTTATGAAGGTGAAGGTCAAATTTTACCATGGCGGTTGGTCGGCAACCATCGCGTGCCAACTAACCATTACCTATTGTCCCAGTCAACCTCCCCTTGGTCAGGATCAGTTGATTAGACAAGAACATATCAATCAAATTCTGTCATCTACTTCCCTTTTCCTATTCGTCACTACCTTGGTCGGGATCGTGATAGTAGGCAGGATTTGGTGTTGGCCACCACCAAACAACAATAATAATTAAGGGAAATAAATATACATGCAAAACCCCAATCAAACAAATGCAAGAAACCTAGGTCATCTCAATGTCAATTATCCATGGTTCCCACAATCCCAAGTTGTGGGTGCTTAGCTACTCGTGGCTAAGGCAAAACACACAAGAATGCACATAATAGGCATAGTTGAGAGTTTTACCAATAACAATGAAGAAAATAGGCACCACAAGTTGCAAACACACAAGTTTGATTGATCAACAATGAGTACAAGGCAAGATTTGCAATCCCCAAAATGGGTTTCCAATAGAGAACAATAAACTACTCTAAAAAACAAAAGAAAAGATTCAAAATGCGATTCTCGATATCTACTAGTTGAACTCTTCTCTCAAAACCTAACTTAAACTATATATAATATTTACAAAACAACTCTAGAATTTACACAGAAAAGACAGCTAGTAAGTTACGCAGGTACGACTCGTAGGATGACCTACGAGTCGTAGTTGGGGTTTTATATCAAGTTCTTGGCATCTTGGACTAAACTGGTATGACTCATAGGTACGAGTTGCTTGAGCTACTACTCCTATGTTGGTCTCATAATCTTGGTCTGCAGTTTTTGGTCTAACATCTTGGCTCTTTGATTCTTGCTATGAGTCCACCTATATGAGTCATAGTGTGACTTACAACTCATATAATGGCCCGTAGGGGTGACCTTCACTTAGCGGATTTTTGAATTTTGGTCTCTGATTCTTGGTACGAAACCATCCTGTGACTCGTATCTTGAGCCACAACTTGTAGGTGAGCTCGTAAGGCCTATGCTTCAGCAAAATCTGCAACTTTTCTTCAAAATCATGCAAACCTAACTTTTCTGCAACATT